>JANJYP010177039.1:0-16871 GCA_024605115.1 Rastrelliger brachysoma
TGGAGCGCGCATTGAGGCAGCCTTCCGCCGCTACATCCACCGCGCTGACCCTAAGCAGAAGGAGGACAGCTATGAGATCATCGTGTGTCATGCCAATGTCATCCGTTATTTTGTCTGCAGGTTTGTGCCACCGGCGGACTGGTTGGTCGCGGCTCAGCCGAGGCCAGCGCTTTGCCCCGTTGCTGCTAAGTTATTGGCTTCTTGTCGTGCTAATTGTTGTTCAGATTTGCCATAGTAGTTTCCCGTGAGATTTTTTTTTTTTATCGATTATGTGCTTTGCTTGTGTTGTGATTTTAATGGAATCCTGTAACAAATAGTTCAGCCTCTCTCTCCCTCTGTGCGGTCTTTACACTAAGCCGAGCTAGTCAGCAATCTCAATTGATTACTTATGGACCATGCCACATACATATAGACCAAATTATCTATAAAATAGAGTGTAAAGATACAGTTTCTCCAGTGCTCATTCTTAGTTGCTATCTTCCATTTGTTTTTTCAGGGCTCTGCAGTTTCCTCCAGAGGGCTGGTTACGCATGGGCTTGAACAACGGCAGCATCACGTGGCTCACCATCCGCCCTAGCGGCAGGGTGGCCCTCAGAACTCTGGGCGACGCCGGATTTATGCCGCCAGACAAACTAACACGGACTTGATGGGCCGACACACTTCCGTAGGTGTCTTGTGACTCGGGTCAGATGTCCAGCGGGTCAGTCGCAGGGTCAAAGCTCAGTTTTTTTTCCTCCTTAAGTGTCTTGAAAATTACTTCGATGTTCTTTGTAATTGAACGATCATGTAATAAGAGACTCAGTGGTGGCGTTGTTGTGATTACTTCCGTGCCATAGGATGCCATCAGAAGTGAACTACAGCTGCATAGCAACTCCTCCTGAATGTAACTGAGGATTTTTACACAAGTGACTGATTTTTAAACCAAAATTTAAAAAAAAAACCATGTATTTCTATAGCTGTCGTAAAATGCAATTATGATCTTAGCTTTAAATGTGTTACTAAGTGAGGGTTGTGTTGTATAGTGCAGTTGAAATAAATAAATCATGACATGCTTGTTTACCATTTCTTGCTTTTTTTTTTTTAAAAAAAGAAAAAAAAGTACACACATTGCCAGTAAAATAGGAGTGACGTTTTATTGATTAGTTGAAAGCAAATGAGGTCTAGACATACAGAAAGAGAATTCACCATAATAGGGTTTTTTTTTGTTTTTGTTTTGTTTTTTAAATAAAGCACAGAATGCTAAAAGCACAAGAAGCATGTTTTAAGTTCTTTAGGTGCATTTTTGCAAAGTTCCACATTCATAAACATTCAGAGACCAGAATTAGATCTGCTGTCACCTGAGAGCACACGGATGACAATACAATCTTCTCAGTGAAGTAGTTTGTGCTCTCTGATAAAGGTTTAGTTCACCAAAAAAAAAAAAAAAAATACATTCAGAACATTTATTTCAACCTATTAAGTAGTGTGGCAATCTGAATATTTAAAATGAATGGCTCTTTTGTCCTAGACACAGCTGATAAGCCCTCATACAGCAGTGAATTTATCTCTAAATTACTAATCATTTGGACAACAGGTTTTCACATATTCACATTCCACCATTTAGACTACAACCTGCTGTGTTTACATGAATTTACTGTTAGCCAATTTAAAACCACCAAAGAGATTTGTAACATTAAAGCTATATTAAGTACTAGTATTAAACGTAACTTATTTAAATGATTTGTAATGTGAGGGGTTGTGAGTGCTGCTGAGCTCACTGGGAATCATCACCCAACTCTATGCAACTTTTTGCTAGTCATTTGTATTCTCTGTATGCAGAAGGCAATTTTTTTAAAATATAAAGATAGCCATTATAGGCAAGGGTAAGTTAATATATCAGAATTCTTAAACTGTTTCTGTAGGTTTTGGATAAAAAGCACTTAATGTAGCTTTAAGGTGGTCTTAACTCTAGGCAAGACTTAACCGAAATGACATTTTATTAACGGGGAGGGGGGGTGTATTTTTGTCATTAATTCTCACAATGTGGGAGATGCTTGTGTTTGTGTTTGAAAGATATTTCAAAGAAGAATAAAAATAAACAAAAACATGAAAAACAATTGCACAGTCTAAGGCCGCCGACAGTGGCAGAAAGGAAAAGTCAAGACGTGTCCAGGAACCACCGAGAAACGATGAAAAATGTATCCGATTTTTATTGAAGAAAAAGAAAAGCATGGAAGATCTCAGTCGCATCAGGTTTTATTTTTTTTCTTTCCTCTCCCATGTTTTGCCGTCGTCGATGTAAGTCAGTCAATTTCCAGATATTTTAAATCGTATGAGCTAGAAGAGCGTTTCCAAACTGACAGAACTGATCTATCGCTTCAAAAAATTAAGGCAATTCCTGAACTGAGGAAAACATAGGAAATGGCAGTCGGTTTTAACACCATTAATAAAAACATTTAATTTTTGTGCTACTGACCAACATACAAAAAATAATTTTTAAAATATTGACATTTTACTTTTTTTTTCTTTTTTCCTTAAGAACATCTTCAGTGGTGGAATCTGGTTTGAAGATTCCACACTAAGGTTTTTTTTTTTAAGTGACGAACTAACTTTTGGGGAGTGCGGCTTTTATTCACGCTATCCAAAAAAGTTGACTCAGGCTATGATACAGGTGCGTTCACTTGCCACAAAGAACATTACCGTCAATTCAACACGGTCCACACCCATACAGTACATACATCATCAAGGTTTTTCTTTTTTTTTTTTTTCCTTTTTAAGAGTCTTGAGTTTACATTACAACCTAACATGATGAGAATTCTTGTATTACATCGGAGTAGTACCATACATCATTAATACAAATCTTCCACACACTTGTGCATATTTCTGTTAGGTATGTGTTTTCTAAGCTCAGGTGTAGTCACCTTGGTGCAGCTGGGTTGGGAGTGGGAAGAAGAGAGGTGGGGTTGGAGGTGGAAGTGGGTGTAGAGCTCGTCGAGGGTATGGCCGCAGTGGTTGGAGGCGTAAGGGGATGGAGTGGGTGGTTAGATCGGAGGCTCGTTCAAGTGCTTGAGGCGGATGCGCTGGATGTAGCTAGCATTGGCAGGGCTGTAACGGCTGGGGCTGAAGTCCGGAGAGGCGGCGTGTCGGGCGGGGCTGAAGCGTCCGGTGGGAGACATCAGGCCGCTGACCGGAGAGCCCGGAGTCTGAGGCTGGATCCTGAGTCGTGGTTTTACCACTGCAGGGCTTGTCCAGCTAAAAGATAACACATGAACACAAGTCAGTGCTGTTCCTTCGCTTCCAATAGAGAAATAAGCACAACCTGTCTGCAGAGTGCTGACTGCTTTACTGCACTGGTTGCTGACATTCATGCTTTTTCAGATTTATCGTTGCATCTCTTAGTAAAACAACCTGCACAGCTTCCAGTGGCCTTGTCAGCAGCTCAAGTGCTATGTCTTCTTTCTGCATCTCATTCTACAGGAGCAATTCTCTTGTGCAGTCATTTTTTTTTTTTTTACAAAGAGGTGACACTGTTGATTCTGGCTGCACATACTAGACATCACTTCTTGAAATGTCTGGACTCAAGAGTACATAGCTTTTCATTGCTTCTTTTTCAGGGACAAAAATGCAATAACCAGGCTTACTCCTCTATTGTGTTACAGCCGTGTGACCAAATCATAAAGTGAGCGACACATATCATACACCTATAGGTTATTTCATGTCTCACCAGAAAAAAACCAAAACATTTCAGTGTTTATGTATGAGGTGACAAACTGTAAAAATCTGTCTTTACATTCCTTCATTTCTTTAACTGCATGTAAATGCAGTCACTGCTATCACAGTCCAGCATGTGAGGCGGTACATGTCTCGAAACAAATGTATCCCTGATAGCAAAATGTTTCCCTACACAATAAATATTGATTACAGTGATCTGATTTAATTAAAGCCGCACTTTGATCATAAATACATAGTATAGTCAGCAGAACAACAATATGCAAACTAACCTCTGCATGTCTGATGCAGAGTATGACTTCATTGTGCTCTTCCATTTATGAATGCTGGGATATTTTTGGGGATCGATGTCTGTGCCTTCTAACGCTGACATGACCTCTCTGTCCAACTTGGTTGGTGAATCCCTGTGAAAACATGTAAGACAAATCACATAAGCTGGTGTCTACAGTAATATTTAAATTGTAATTCATAAACTGGGGATCAATGAACGCTTTCCATCACATTTTCCTAATGATAATAATCAATAATAGAGTTAGCTGGTTTTGTAATATAAATTTCTAGAGTAGACTAAGAGAGCATTGTGCTCAGGAAAATAATGTCAGAAGCTCACTAATTATTGCTAATTACAGTATCAGTTTAAATATATTAATAATACATCACATATAGAAACTAGTGTGACTCACCCATCGATGAAAAGTCCTTTTCTAATGTGCGGTGGGGTCCTGGGTAGGAACTCGTGGGAGTTATCTAAGGACTTATAAGAGGAGGACCCTGACGATCCTGAGCTGCTCAGGTCCCTCCCCCCATGATCCCATGATTTGGACCTCGCACAGATGTTGCGCCCCCCTGATACCGACCCCCTAGTCCTGCCCAGCATCTCCTGGCTCTCCTCTGCATCAAAGTACTCCTCTGAGCTGCCGCTGCTGCGCCTCTCCTCTACCCCTCCTCCCTCTGTTCTCCAGCCTAGAACCTCCATGGCCTCAGCATCCTGGCTGCTGTGACTGACAGAAAGGCGATTCAACCCGGAGCTCAGGTCTGTAGCCGAGGCAGAGCTGTAGGAGTCCCGCAGCTCTCTGTGCCGGCTCCCTCCGCTGCTCCTTCTCTCTCTGCAGCTGGTGGGGCTGTCCAGTGGCTCTTGCAGTGACATCTGCTCAAACTCCACCATGAGATTGGAGATGGGCGACAGCAGGCAGGAGGAGGATGGGGAGGTGCGAGGAGACACCTTGTCTCCATTGTGAGTCCTATCTCGTGAGGAGGAGCACAGACCGTTTTTGCAGACGACGCCGGGTGATAGCAGGCTGTCGTCGCAGCAGCACAGCAGGTCCTGCTCGGCCGCCGTCTCAATTAGGTCAGCCCCGCGGTGGTGCAGCGCCATGGGCAAGATGTGGAATTCGCGACCGCCCACCGCTCCCTTCAGGCCATCCTTGGATGCAGCAGACGAGGTGATGCTGGTGAGTGCTGCGTTCTGCCGGTTCTTTATCTCCTCGAGGCTGATGTCATCATCCTCATCCAGGAAGGCACCGACAGAGATGGAGTTGCAGAATTTTTGGGGCTTGCCTGAAAACAGATGATGAATAACAGATTTAAACTCATCATTATCCTATCATTTATCATATAATTCTTCATGGCAGTAGATTATGCAACGAACACATTTACACTGATTTAATCACAGAGATTGATCTTTCAGCTTTCCTGATAGAGAGCAGTTGAGGGTACCTGGAGACGGCGTTTTAAACCTGTTGCTGGCCTCATTCTCCCCGGGCTCTTCATGAGCCCATTGACTGAAGTCCCTCTTGCTCAGGTACTCTTCCAGCTTGCGGAGCCCCTCAGTTGACGACAGATCCACAAAACTGTCAAGGAAGTCCCAGTACTCAGCCCATGGATGGCCCATCTCATGAGCCAGGTTTCTGTTGACACAAGAAACCATAGCATTTAGATTATTACACATACAATTAGGCTATGGTTCAATGTTGTTGACGCCGCTAGCTCTGCTACAACACAGTTACCACACAGAAACATTTACAGATGGCAATGAATGTACTCAAGTGTTTAAAGCATAGACATCAGTGGCTCACCAGTCTGTTCAGCACCTCTATAAGGAGATGTTGTGTAGTGCTGCTCTAGTAATGATAAGACAAAGTAGCTAGATCTATTCTGAGCATGCCTGATGTTAAAGAATGTGCCACAAGTGGAGAGATTGCCATATGTTGCAATACCGATTTTTTTTGTCCCACTCCTATTACATATAAGAATAAGATTGAATTTAACTCATATTTTATAGGTTTTCTTTATGCCTGAGACTAAAATCCTCTTAAGGCAGCAGTGGACCATTTTTTAATATAAGTTTTATATTTGTCTCACACTGAATATCTGAGTTATTTCGAGTACTAATTTGATTTCAATGCCTTCATACATTTTTAATTACATTTTTTTTTCTTTTTTTGAGATGAATTTTGTTTCAGTTCTTCTCGTACTGATTGCGTAAGGATGAAGCTGGTTTAAACCGTACTTCTTCAGTGTTTAATTTCAAATTGAGTGCGACGGTATCACCCTTCTTTTAGGACGGGTGAGACACCACGCGGAGGGTTATCAATCTCTCACCTGCCCACTCTCTCTGCCCCACGGTCGGGATCAGACTTGAGGATGTTGTGGAAAATATCAGCTCGGCTTCTGGGCGGTGTCTTCCAGGACCGTCGGAAGTCATCTGCCTGTGGAGGAGGATCATAATCTCTGGTCACCTTGTGTTTTGAATGATGCATGTGGTAAATGTGTTTAATGAACTGGAGCTGAGTAAATTCGGACAGGTAACTGGGTAAAAAAAAACAAAAAAATAACAACAACAAAAAAAAAAAACAACTTGCTTTAGAGGGGCTCAGCGGCCCGGCAAAGGCTGTGACAGTCATCACCGGATCCATCGGGCTTCTAGTGTGCCGTTGGGTGAGAGAGAGGCTGTCTGAGGACTCGGGTGACCACGTAGCACCAATGATGGGCTGAGAGCTGTTGTCGGTCGCTCTCAGCAAAGGAATATAGCAGCGATCTATGAGACAAAGACAAGTAATTATCAGTTATATCTATGGACATGACTTGCCTGAGGAAAAAAAAAAAAAAAAAAGGATAGAAAACAGGAACACTGAGATTTAATGTTTAAATAAAGTTGTGTCCTTACCCTCCAAATAGTCATTTATCTTCTGTCTCACTTCTTGCGTTTTATTTTTTCTGCTACAAATAAGCTGCAGAAAGTTAAAAAAAAAAAAAAAAAAAAAAGAACAACAACAACAATTAGTGACACGTACAGTTGCTAGCGTGCAACTGTTGCTGGATTAACTGGGGAAAGAATTTGCTCATCTAAATTTAGCCTTCAATGTGCAGTGTGAGTGACTGTTGACAAAAGATTTATAAAAGCAAGCTAAAAGGTCAACCTGAGTGAGCTAAACAGTCCCCTCCCCTCAGCTGTTACCGCCTGGATATCTTTCAGTGTGCACAGCTCCCGTACATATATGTGTGCACGTTCAGCACAACCCAGGTTTTACTAAATCTGGTCTCACTCCGTTGTGCAATTTACAAAATGTTAAAAATAAAACTCCCTTACATCACAAGGCTTCTGGCCGTCCCTGTTCTTGCAGTTCTTATCGATGTCGGGATGTGAGCACAGGACGTTGACCACCTCTGGGCACCCAAACTTACAGGCAAAATGGAGTGGTGTTTCAAATCCCTTGGACAAACAGGCGACATAAAATATTAATCGCAGCTCATTACACATCATGAAAGAATCTAGTCTAATCAGGTCTAGCTGGTTTGGTTAAAAGAACCTACAGCCTTATCTGGAGTGTTGAGGTAAAGATCTACAATGTAGCGGATCCGTTTCTGCAGCATGACTTCTTGGTCATCTGGGTACATGAGGCGCATGAACTCTGGATTCTCCAAGGTGTCCAGCAGCAGCTGAGCGATGCCCCCCTGGTTCTCCTTGGCTGTCACGTGCATTACATTGTACCGACAGCCCTCCTGAACAGGCAAAACAGTGGAGAAACTGGATGGATCAGGGTGTAATCCTCATTAATCTTCTGTCAAGTGGAAAGGATGCTTAATTTTAAAAGCTGACCTTAACTTCACCTGCTGAGGTTAGAGATGTATCACCCAATCTTTATTTTAGTATCCAATAAAAAGGGCTTAAGAAACAATGGTTAGTACTGATAGTACAGCAGCAAACATGCCAACTTTTATAGGCTTATTTAGTACTACTTTGGATTTATTTTAAATAAAATAAAAAGCAAATAAAAATTGTCATATTACCAACTGAATGCAGTTAAGCAATTAAAAAGACTTAAAACTATAAATGAGCAGTATAAGAAAATGGGCCAATAAATGAACATGAGGTGAAACAGTAAAAATAATGTTTGACACTTTAAGGCCTAATATCATCAGCTGTAAACACAGATGTAGCATTACAGTGTAGTGACGATTCTGCATCATTCCTATGTGCTCTGCTGTTCGTCTGATCTGTTTTAGAACAATGACTTGGCTCAGATATATTGAATAAACTAATTTAAATTAAATTTTTTTTTTTATCTGTTATGTAAAAAAAATGTATTTAACACACACACACACACACACACACACACACACACACACACACACACACACACAGGAAGTCATTTCTTCATCGTAGCAGCTGCAGGCTTGACAGGGACATTTGTTAAAGGTTGACGCTGATGTGGAAAAGATGTTTATGTATCAACAAATGACAACGATAAAGCCATGCAGCACATCTCCATTAACAGAAAAGACTTTCCACAGCGTTGTTACAAGTTCAAACTGGGTTGCCTCTTAATTTCACATCAGCTTCAATCAGGAAATGCATTTCATATTCTTACCTGAACAATAGTGGGATTATCGCCTGAGCCAATGAGATAGCGTGGATTGCTCCAGACCAGGTCAGCGAAGGCCACCTCGTCTCCCTTTTCCACAGCTTTCCTCAGTTTGGCTGTCAAGTCCTGCGTACGTGGGCTCTTGAAACTGTTGGCCCGCTCGCGGTTAATGGTATCAACCTCCATGTTATCTGGTGTGGAGAAGTGAGGAGAAAGAAGGACAGACTTCAGTTATTGTTTACAGCTGGATGGCTGTGACCTGGGTCACAAACTGTTGCGTTTTTTTTTTGTTCAGATAATGATTCATCTCATCACTATACTGGCATTTTCAAAATTACAGTAATTAGCTTAAAGATGGTCCTGAAATCACTGAAAAAATTGCAGATTGTTCTGTGGATAAATGACCCTGCTTAAAAAAAATCTGCTATATACTGATATAAAACACAGAAATGTGTTTTATATCAGTTTTAAAAAGTCAAAGGTAAAAGAGAAGTGGTCTTGCTTATACCAGGGATGCAAAGTACAAACAACTCTGATGTGTTGCAATGCACTCAATATTATTGCCTTAGCATTATTTCTTTAATAATAGAGAAAGCATTATGTTAACAGGAAACAATTTACTTCAGTGCTCTATGCTCTGCTTGCTACTGAGAACTGACCTCGTGGTCCAAAGGCACACACATAAAAAACCACACACAGAGTGGGGTCCAAACATGTGAGGCAACAGTCAAAATATCTATTATTTTACATAAACCTGGCAATAATAAAAAATGTTTGAGGAAACATTGAATCAGAAACATTAAATAAACAAAGCCATAACATTTAAAATAAGGAATACATGTTTACTATTTCATAAGCTAATTTATGGCAGTGAACAACTTTACTCCTTTGTACAAGATTTCCTTGAGACACCTTGAAGTATTGAGATGCTACTCAGATGGATTTGATCGACTCAGAGACTCGTTCAAATCACTCAACAGACAACTAGTGTTCTCCTGTTATAAATATGGTTCTGCCTTAAGGTTTCAGTATATTATTGCTTAATAAATAACACTGTGATAGTGGAACAGAGGGGCTTTCTCAGCATCAAATCATGACTAGACTAAAGGTCTCTAAAGGAACAGTGTATTGAAGTCTAAAACGCTGCACAAACTGGATCAGGCAGATCAAAAGTGACCACACCATCAGAAGATCAATACATCAAGCTTAGTTCCCTGAGATGGAAAAGCAACTTCATCAGTGTGGAATTTGCTAAGTAAACAATACGAGACTCCCATCAGTAAGATTACTGTCAAAAGAAGGAAGAGACCATTTCTCAAACAGTCGGTGTGGGCTAAGAAATACCAGCATTTCACTATATCTCTGGGTGTTTTTCCTCCTTAGGAGTTGGATACCTGCACCAAACTGACCAAAGAGAAGTATCACTCAGTTCTTCAGAGACACCTCTGCAGAGAAAAACTTCCACCTGCAGCAGAATAACGACCCCAAACACACCTCAGAAAACTGACAGGAGACCAAAGTAGAAACCAACGAGTCTTGACTGTCATGGACTGTCCTCCACAGTCACCTGATCTCGACCCCCATGAATATTTATGGGGGCTCTCGTAAGCCAAGCTTTCTGTGACATCGCAAGAAGCTCTTTGGAACATTGTCAAATCATGCTGGGATAACACGGGTCATCAGGTTTTGCACAAACTTCTGGAGCCCATGCCAGTTTGAACTGCAGGCTGTCACTGAGGCACAAGGGGGACACAGCAAAAAAGAACATACTCTGAAATAAATGTATATGTTTCCATAGATTCAACTTTTCTCTCAAATTGTTACAAATACAAAATAAAATATCTTGATATAACTGAGGGTACTGATTAAGACACTTTTTTTTCCCCAGAGTTGCCTCTCTCTCTCCCCACACACACACACACACACACACACACACACACNTCTACTTACCTTTACTAATGACAAGGCCTGGTTTGACAGGAGACACACAGGGTGCAGATTTGCTTGGAGAGAGGAAATAGTCACAGATGCCCTTGGCAAACTTCTCAGCATCCTCCCGGTTGGAAAAGGGTTTGAAGCGGGCTCCCTTCATCATCTTTACGGCTTGAAGGGCATCCTTTTTGTCTGTATATACATGTGCTTTCTCTACAGAAAAACACAATCAGAAGCATTTTATTTAATTTATTTTTTTACATTTGTAATTGTTCTGATTTTTTTTTCTTTTCATCAATCAAAGGAATTTTTTTTTTGTGTGTAATTATCATAATGTCATTTTCTGACGAGGGTCTACAAAGTGCCGCTGCTTTTGCAGTCACAACAAAAAGCCTGCCCCGACAAATTAACATTAACAGCATTGATTTTTCAGAGTAGCTCAAGATTAATTTAGATCAATATTTTATTACAGAGAAGTCACGCTGCTTTTTACGACGAAAAAATGTTTTAACATCACCAACAAATGAGGACGTCCCGAGTGCAAAGGCGGCAAGTATTTCCTAAACAAATACAACACAGTAAGAGTAAGTGCCATGTATAAACAAACAAGCAACGTGATAATCTGCTGTGACGGACTTTGGTTTCAGTTAAGTAGAAGGCCAAAAATTTAACTATCAAAAAAAAAAAGTGTTGTTTTTGTTTGCAATAAAGGGAAGCTAAGTATTTATAACTAAACATCCAGACAACATGACAACAGAAAAAGAAGGAACTTCAAAAGTTATCAGTGCAGTGATAACTATGTGAAACCATCTTAAACTGTAATTTAAACACACGGATATAATCAGCTCCTGACTGGGGGTGAATGCTAACCATTAGAGATGTTTAGCACATGTAGCAAAATTAGACACTTAAGACTTAAATTATCATTGGCACAAAAAGACATTAACCTCTCCATGATACCTTGGAGTGCAGGTGGAAGACTTTATTCTTTTTTCCCCTCACAATGCTGTTTATTAATAGATGTATAGTGCCTTTTTTTCATTTCAAAGTTTCTTACAAACTGACAACTTTACCGAATGTACGTTCAGTTTGATGTTCATTGTTGTGCACGGTTTACAAATGTTTAGTTATGGCTGAAAAGTATTATCTTTTGACTGCAAACATCTTCACTTTTTCATAGAGTTCCCTTATTTCAAGATCATCTGATAATGAATCGAGCTTTTATGTAATTGCTGTTGCTTCTCGATATGTAACTCTGAAAAGTGTATGACAGCACGCAAAGTAGCAAGCTTAATTCTCTCTTACCAGTTCTAGCCAAAACATCCTCCCACAGCGGACATACTCCATAATACAAGGTTGGGGACACTTGTGCAGCCTTTGATGGAGTTTCCGTTTTTGATTGAGAGTTACTGCCTACAGCAGAGACATTTGAGGATGTTTTTACTGAGATCTCTTCTTCCTCTGGAGGGTTGAGACCCACACCGTAGCCAAAGTCCAATTCTTCCCTGGCAGCCTCAGGAGGGCTACTGGTAGATGTAGCAGTAGGTGCAACTGCTGAAGTGGCACATGACACAGGTTTGGCTTGTTGGGCAGCAACAGAAGTCAAACTGGCTGAGTTGCCTGTGGATGAGCTGTTGTCCGTTTCAGTGGCACTGCTCTCTGGTCCGGCAAGAACCCGGGCCAGCTTCCTCTCAAAGGTGGCTCGGGTTGTAGCTGTGATAGGGCCACACTTCACGTCTGCCCGGGCGAACTCCTCACGCAGTTCATCTGCGGTCAGCTCCCTCAGCCTGCTCAGAACCGCCTCCATGCTTCAGCTCCCTGAGACACATCAGAATAGACTTAAGCAATCATGATCAACATTAGTTAATTAACTACTATATATACTAACCATGTAGTAGAGAAATAATTACTTAACAAGAGTTACTATGTCACAATTTTTTTCTTCTATATATGTGAATGCCAATCAAAAATTGAAAATGTAGATAACCTATGGTAAATAGATGATCTGCTATCATTACCCATAAAAACAAGCATATTGTTAGAAAAACATTAAAACATTAAGTTATACTCTTGTCTTTTAAAAGAATTTGAGCTCAAACCTAATTAGTTTGCCATCAGTTAGTGTGAACTATGACTCAAAAAAACTAATGTTATCCGGAGCGGGAAACTGGACAAATCCTAAAATTAATACATAAATAAATAAATAATAAGCAATCCATTATCATCCAGCAGCCTAGCGTTGTGTGGGCACACTGATATTAAATGCCATTTACTGTTTTCATAACCCAACAAGCAGTCATCCGTTGTTAAATATAATAGACGAACAACTAAACCCTTACCCTTCAGTAAAAAGCATCTCAACGTAAGCTGCACAGCTCTATCACATAAAACTTATGATCTACTGTATATTCTAAATATATAAGTCCCGGGTAAAGCCAAAGATGTTACTGTAGCGCCATGCATCCATGTAGCCTATTAAACCTCATCTGAAAACAAGCACATACATGTTAAACCAGCCTGTGCTAGCTCGCTTGCTAACCAACAAGTCGGCTTTAGCAGCCGACGAAACTGCTCTGATGAAAATATAGTCTAACACAGAGTAAATCTAACAACACGAGCTGCTATAATAACGATGTCAAAGACAGAAAAAAACAGACAAATTATAGTAACATTACTCGGGTTATTCGCATGCTGTCACGCCCAAAGTATGTCATTCGAGGTTCGTGGTGATGATGCCGATAAAATTCAAAGTGTACGTGATGACATCTGGTAACAAATGCGTTATGTTACTCACCCAGAAACATTTTTATTTAATACACGCGGAGCTATTGGGCAATCGTTGTTAGTTTTGTACATATATCATAAACTGTTGGATAGACACAAAAGCTGGATACGGTCTGGAACAGTCTCATTGTTTACAACATACTCTGCGCATGCTCAGTTTCAAGGGAGGGCGCATGCTGCTTTCTCTGACCGGTGGGAAATTTTGAAATTTCTCTAAGAACGAGCTTAATGTTACGTGACTCCACGCAGAGACAAAAAGAAGGCAATTCTTTTCAAAGATCATACATCACATACTGAAGGTCATCGCTGAACCTATACATAGTTATACATACATTTTAAAAAATAATATGCCGTTAAATATTTTCCGATAAATATTAGATACTTAAAGAACGTCAGATGATTTGTCGGACATTGTCGCTCAAAAGACGCACAGTTTACATTTTAAAAAAGTTACAATCAATATTTTACCATTTACTGATAGATACCATATCACAGAAAACACTTTGTTTTACTACATCGAAAAGTTGTTGTGCCTTGCAATGACGATTTACGGTCTCAATTAATGAAATGCACAATATCCAAACACCTATCCCCAGAAAGACACACAATTACAGGTTCAATCATGACAAGAGTATAAGGAATGGTTCTCCGAGCACAGTGCTGTCGCTTAAAATAGTATTTTGAGTAATGTATATTATATTTCCATTACTTTCCCAAAGCCTTGAATGTAACATCATGCTCCCCAGTAGCAGACGTGACTAATCCAAGGAAACGATAACCTAGAAACCGCCCGTTGAGGTATTTCTACTCAACAAAACGTCTTACAATTTGCAAAAAACAATTGAAAAGGACGACTTGATAACAAATAGGTTGATTTAAAGATCATAAAAAGATGATTCATATCGGCACAAGCCTATACATGCAGGGCCAACTTGGTTGGACAAGCATGCAAGTTAACGGTGGTCTATGAGGTATTCATACCAGAGCTGGAGCAAATACCAGTTAACAGTTGAAGTAACTGTGAAAGGTGTAACCAATGGAAAGTAAAGTGAATGTATGCAACGTTAATTATTATATGATACATTGTAGCGAACGGAGTTTGACAGGCATGCTAACATTAGCCGCCTAGCAACGTAAGAAGCCCAGTATTCAAGCCGCCTGTTAGCAATAACATTACATACCATAATAAAACAGTTACCAGTTTGTTTTCCTACTGGACTTATATAAGTAACACAAAATAACATCACTGCTACCTTAAATGTTTATATAAATTATACCATGCCCACCTCCACCTCTCCACCCGGCTACTGTTGCTAGGTGTTCGCTTTCTCACCGCGACGGTTTCAAAATGCGGAGCGCGATGACCCGCTTCCGTCTAGCACAGTGCCTGAACGAAATATTGACGTGAACGCAACGCACTGAAAAAATTACTGAAAAATAAACACCACTGCCTCATCACATTTAGGAAACAAAGCATTAAAAATCAGACATTAATGAAACCAACACATCTCAACAATAAGACAAGTTGGGAAATATTTAGTTTTTGTAGAAACAAAATACAGCAACATAATCCTGTGGTATGTGTATGTGTGATGGATTGTTATTTAGTATTATTTGTGACGGGTTTCTATAAGTCGCTATATAAATATAGGTTATTATTACACTGAATGATGACAAACAGCAATGACAGGTGAATAGTGCAATTTTATGATAAATACAATCACATCTCCCAATGCAAATGTTTCAACACAGGAATGAATAAATTCCAATCTGAAAAAAAAAAGCAGATACAGCAAAGTTTATGCATATTTGTTTGGAGCACAGCAGATCAATATATTTGTTATTTATACTCAATAAGCATTATCCTCAAAAGATTTATTTTCCCTTTGGAAATACAGAAGCATAAAATGATGTTTCAAAAAGTTTTTTTTTCTTTTAGTGTGAGAATGAGAACCATCCCAGCAGCTGTAGCACAGTTAACATGCAGAAAGCTACTGCACCTTCCCACTGACTTTTTTTTTTTTAAACCAGCTGTATCATTTATCATCTGCTTGTATTTTATGGTTTGTATTTGATATCTCCCATTTTACACTATTTAACAATTATGATGAATTTACAGTCATACAAAAAAAGGAAGATTATTTATATATTAACCTCTGGAAATAATTAACTTATCCCTGTAACCATCAAACAACCATAAAACAAGTTTAACATCTGATTCAGGGGTAGTCATTTTTAGTAAATAATGTACCAAATGTAACAACATAAAATAAACACATTTGATTGCACCTGCTGTTAGAAGTAGTAACATTTCTGCATCATCCTACAACTTGCTCTCCCAGTCAGTTAAGGTCTGATGATCTAGTGTGCAGTGTCAGTTGATGCGACCCACATATTTTACAGTAAACTATCTTTCAGTATGAATTTGCACACTCATATACAACATATTACATCTTGCACGCACCCCTCAGCAGAAATACGTTCATTCAAACTGACAGTCCTTTTACAGTATATTAAAAATTGCTTAAGGCTTTTTTTTTTTCTTTTTGCGTATGAATTACTGCAGTCCATGCTAGACAAAACATCTCCATACATAACTGAGATTAATGTTTTCTTTTTAGAGTTTAAGAACCCAAGGTGATATGGTTACAACAAATGTAAGGAACACTGCATTTTAACAAGAGGCAATACAAAAAACTGATGTGTGTATGAACTGAAACGTCATGGAAAGGAGTGATGATGTTTCATCACCAACCGCATAAATGTTGATGTGTAGCCATGTCAGTTAAACCATAGATGAGTGACTGCACTCGTACACAGGCACAAAGAAATGGAAGAACGATTCTTAGCCAGTGTAGTAGCAGACTCAAATGTTTTTGTCACCAAAACACTTTTTAAATTGTCAGCCATTATTAAGTAGTGTCAAAGCCACTGACTTAAGGAGAATGATAACTAAATACCGTTTAGTAACTGCCAACCTCAGTGGACAACTGGTTTACTAACTAGACTGCATTTGTACCTATGATAACAAAACACAACATGGAGGATCCTCTTGAAGAGGCTGTCAGATGAGATATTGTAATTTCCTTAACTCTAAATAAATAAAGTTGACAACAGCATAACAAAATATAAACAACCATCAAATGAAGAGGAAAGAATAAAGCTATGGTATATAAAGTATTACTCTGCGAAAGCACATCTGTGCTGATGGGAGAATGCCAAATGTTGGCAGCAATTGTTAAGAAAAGAGAAAGGGAATAAGGGGCTTAAAAAGTGTCTTTGTGGATAAAACTCCACTCTCCCTCTATTGGCCTGAGAAAAGTTCCTCTGTTATGACTGCTGCTCTTCTGCTTCATTGTTATTATCTGCCGCCACATTGTTTAGCGGTGTTGACGATTTGGAGATGTTGTTTTGGAGCCCCAGTTGAGCCAGTTCCTCCTCTGTATTTGTCCATGAGCTCATTGACTCATGCACCGTCACTGCGTGTTCCTCCATCTGCTTTTGGAGGCTGTCCATCTCCTCCCTGATAAAAACAAACAAACAAACATTACAGCAAATTATGTGCGGCCTGTCATTTGGACG
>JANJYP010177092.1:0-12298 GCA_024605115.1 Rastrelliger brachysoma
ATCAAAATAAGAAGGATACCATTAGAAACATCTCATCATGGTCTACCATCCACATGTTTTGAACCGAACATCGTAAATATATATTTTGTTGTTTTTTCACATTCAAGGGTAAAAATCTCATTTAACCACAATGTGTCCATCACCAAATTTAGGCTCTTTGAAATAGAAATATTCATAATTAAAATAGATTAAAAAAAAAAAAAAACTTAGGTGCATGTTATACTACAAACAGTTACAATAAATAAATGGTATTAATTTACAAAAGTTATGAAAATAACAGGAGACACTAACGTGGCCAAGATGAATTTTTCCATCCTCTGCAACAATTTTCAATCAATATGTAAGTCAACAAGGAGAACTTCACATTTTCAAGGACATTGCTGACTGTGATGTTCCAAATGGCCACCAGGTAAGCAGTGCTTGCAGCCTATCCAGATAAAAGTTAAAAGTTTGTCTGTCATAGTACCTACATGACTTTAAGTTCCCATTACCAATATGTCAAGTTGTGAAACTTTAAAAAAAAATGTTTCAGTTTCTGATTATTATATACCCTATTATGGTTTACAATATCTTGAATATATTCTGTGATTGTATATTGTATGAAATGTTATCACTCAGTGAATTCCTGGTGTCCTTGGTGAAAGTACAATTCTCTACATGAAAGCTATTGTCATTATTTATGGTGTGTCAGTGCTTAATGTATGTCACCTTTCATTCATTTTTTTTCCATTTTCAGATATCAGAAACATAAAGAAAGTGGGAAAAGACTGGTCTAAGCAATCGTTGGTGAAAGCAGCAGTTGTTAACTTATTTGAGTTGCTGGCTCAACGTATTCATTGAGTTGCTTTAATTTCCTCTCTTTAAATTGTATGTTACATGGAAATGATACTCAGGACCACATGATTGTATATTAAACTAAAGCAATTATTAAGTTACTGTCAATAACTCATTCTCTATTACTATGATGATTACAATAAAAGATAAAATCAAAGTGTTCATGAAATCAATATTCTTTTAAAAGTGGTACATTGTATGTGTTACAAATGGAAGGTAAGGTAAGAAGACATTGGAACTCTTGGTGAACTGTAAATCTACTGAACTAAATCTCGTTTCCCTGAAACAGCATTCTCATTACCACAATATGCATTTTTTTTACAATTTATAATGTAATAATATTTTGTTTGAAAATGTATTCACACTTATTTTGTGTTTACTATTTAAAAATTAGCATTTTTCAGTTAAATATCCTGAAAAAAAAAGTTGTGAATCATCAAGTATGTTGTGATGAGATATATGAAGGAAATGATTAAAAATAATAAATATGAAAAAGCAATCTCTAGAGATTTGCTTAGTTTTATGCATTAATCTACTTTAAAAGTAACCAGATTCCAAACCATCACCACCATGTAATGTCATGTTGCAGTAATGATCATTTTTATGGACTTCATCCCTAAAATGTAAAATAAATATATGTCAAATCTCCAAAAAATCTCTTGAAAATTTTAATAAGTTCTTACAAGTGCAACAGTAAATTTATGTTTAAATGCCTTTTCAAAATTCTATGGTTGTATACCCAAAGCCCAAGGTGACATCTTCTAATGTTTTATTTTCTCAACAACCAAAAGATATTTAGTTTGCTAGCATAGACAACTAAGAAACCAGAGACTTAAAATAATTCAAAACAATTAAATCTATAATGTCAATAATAAATAGCAACTAATCAATTACTCTTTGCAGCACTATCATAAATGATCCAAAAAGGTAAACAATGCCCTTTCCACTTCTCCAGAGGTAATGGTGATATCTTCAAATTGCTTATTTTGCCAAACCAAGTAACTTCTATTTACTATCATAAATCAGATAAAAGCAGCAAATCTTCACATCTGAGATGCTCAAACGTGTTAGCATTCAGATCACAAAAGTATGAATGATTAATAGATTATAAATACTGTTGCAAATGAATGTTTGATTGGTTGACCAATTGTTAGACTACACAGTCCACAGATGACTGATGGTCGGCTTTCAGTTTCTTCAAGAGTACTTATACCACAGCACAGCAACAATTTTGCAAATTCCAACTGAAGCCTGCATTGCTGTTTGTGCAGAGACTACAATGCAATAAAACACACACTGACAAATTGTACAAAACATGATGTACTCAAATGTCATCAATCACATCTAAGCAGAAACATTGGTTAATAGCAGATGAATTGATGCACACCAGGAGCACAACATGAGGGGAATGTAGTCAGACTGAAGGAGAGAAAAAAAAAGAGGTGAGTGGAAAAAAAAGAAGAGTGGGGTGACAAGGTGAGTGACAATGTGCGTCACTGAGTGACAGCCACTGACAGAGACGAAGAGAGAGGAGGAAAGTGAGGCCAGGTCCCACCCATGGGAGATATTTAAGTGCAGCAGCAGTCGTGACAGGAGCGTCAGGGTCATAACTCACTCTGTCTGTCCACTATGGTTTATGGAGTGGGATAGAAACTGGTTGACAGAGGCACACACACACACACACACACCAACTATGTCCTAGGCTGCTGTACACAGAGCAAGCTGCTGACTAGGCACTTTGGACCTGCTCAACTTCTCAACAAAAGGCCTGTTGTCTCCCTCTCTCCTGCTCCCTCTTCCTATCACCCTCCTCTGTCTCCGTGGTGTGTCCCACCATTTAAGTGTGTGGAGAAATGAAACCAATCAGTGGGAGGGGAATATGGGAGGGAGGGGGGCATAATGAGTTAGAGAAAAGAGAAAGTTTCAAGNACAAAGGCAAACAGACAACAGGAGAAGACTGTGGATGTTGCATCCTGCCAAAGAGAATTGTATTACTCTCCTCTCAGAGTTTGTTTAAATCACTGTCACAAGCCTTGTAAGTCTGAAAGGAGCAGAGGAGGGTATGCAGGTACATCTCTTTTGCTACTCCTTCAGGTAGAACATAGGCCGTGTAGCACAGGGGGATGAGCACAAAATCCAAGGCACGAAATCGACTTGATTGCAGCAGCTTGAATTTATGAAATGAATTCAGTTAGAGGAGCACAGACATATGCTGTCACTCTGCAACATAGCAGCACCAAAACTTCATTCATATTCATATAATAGTGAATTTGCAGTTTAATTAGAGTTCATAATTTTTTTTCTTTTTTGTACTGTACTGATTCTCAGCAGTCTTAATAGGAAACATTTTGTTTGTATGTGCTCTGCAGCAGATATATTTGCCATCAAAACACTAATAATTTACAGAGACCATGCTTGAAACAACTGAGCATTTGTGTGTGCATCTGTGTGCTTTTCCTCTGGACTGAGGATGTTGGAGTTTGGATGACTTCATATGTGTGCATGCATGGAGGCTCAGCTGGCAACAACGATGCATCTGAGAACAAGAGCAGGCAGGGCAGCATGAGAGGAGGTCAAGTTGAGAGCAGGTTGCTATCAGCAAGACTCATCACACACACACACACACTCATATTCCCTCTCTTCACACACCCCGTGTCATTCGCAGAGGCACACAGCAGGGTTCGGAAGATTTCATCCCTATGTGCTGTTTCTCCTCGCTTCTCTGCCTGAAGGTGTTCAGTGAGCAGCTTGTCTTCAGTCTCTCACAAGTGTGGTTAAAACGCAGTAATCGCATCAGCTGAATCACTACACCAATGATAATAAAAAGCACATTTTTAGAAAAAAAAAAAGGGGGAAAAAACACAACACTTGAGTAGGTACACAGGCAGCCAAGAGCGTGGCAGCTAATACAGAGGGCTGTGGAGGCATGATAAAGCGTGTCTCACAGAGAGGGTTTACACCAGAGAGGAGAGCAGGGCCTAATCCTCTGTTGAATAACCACAGACTGAGTAGCCAGACTCACTACTGCTACTCACTCTCTCCTCACACTGGGCAAGTCAACTCCTGAGGCCTAGCACTCAAGTCTATAAAGGTGTGTGGAGAAAAGCCCAGATCTACATTGTCAAAGCCTGCCAAATTCAAGGAACTAACACAGAATGATTTTACCTCACAGGTAAACAGTATTTCTGCAGCAATAACACTCAAGGAAGCAATAAAGCTTGAGGAAGCATTAGTGAACAAGTCAGCAGAACAGCAAGACACCCACTCAGCATTACCTGCTGAGATCTGCTTTTTGCTAGTAGACAGAGACATGCTACATCTTGGAAGCTATAAACTACAGATCACACTGTATTAACAAGTGGCCTAAAACGCACTTCCCTGCTTTTGGATCTCAAGGCTCATCCTGCATTCAGGCCCTCGGGGCATGACACTGGTTGTAAGTAAGCCACTAGGCTTCAGTCATTCAGACAAAGCAAAACAGGCAAAACTAGACAAGGCTTTTACACTTGGTTGCCCTTTATCTCCATGCAACAACAACCAAAACCATTCAAGTGTGAGGACCGAGCACAAATCAGACATCTACAGTGAATCTACTGTAATTAAAATGCAGATTGATTGCAATAGTAGAGGTTAAATCTGCATCTCTGCTAGGATGCAGTTCTTTCTCTCCAAACGGGAGCATGGATTAATCTCCACCACGCTTTAGGTTTGTAAGCATGCGTGGATCGGCTGCACACACACACCCATGTGCAGGTTGATATGGACCAACACCCGTTGTCATGGAAACAAGTCAGGCTACCTAATGTACCATAGCCATATCATGCCACTGATAACAAATTGGAGTTGGTGTTGGATATCAGTAAATTGATCTTGCTCTTTTTAAAGTAATGCACAAATATCCAAATATCAAAGAGTGCATTTAGTAAAAATCCCCACACATGCATACATCACACCTGGCCAAGCTAACTCTGCATCATGGATGCGTGATCTGTGTATTGCAGTGACTGCCAGTAAGCCTTTTAGGGCAGGATAGCTTAGAGTCCTCAGCTGAATTAATCACAAGCAATGTACTGTACTCTGCAGGCCATAGTGTATATGTAGTTTAAAGAAAGGCCGTTGAATCAGTTGTTACATATTTTAACTGAACATAACGTTGCATTCAATTATTGTAAATGAAGTAATACTATAAGGTACACTTCTTAATACACTTACAATGCACTTATGAGTGTACTATCTTTCTATGCTGTTTTGTTGGTTTGTTTTTGTTTTGCTAATAAAAAGCTTCAAGCCTTGCTGTTGTGAAGCTGTCGCTGCACAGTCTTATTGCGCCAGACCACCCAGATTGCCCTCATGGGAAAGGGGCTGTGCAGTGGCTGGTCCACTCGCCCTCAGGTAACGTAACTACAAACCAAAGCATGCTCATGAGTAGCTCGAATCTCAGCTTTTACCGGTCGAGTGGTCCAAAGGTCCCCCTCCGTTGTTGCTGAACAGGGTAGTATACAGGTCAGGGTATGCCTTCTCCAGGGCCACACACAGGTCGAGGAAATGGTCGCTCTCCTTGTTCATCAGCATCTTCAAAAGGTGGTCTACTTTCTCGGCGCTGGACGAACAGTTCTGGTCCAGCTCGAACCTATCGAGCTGACTCAAGGTACCAGAAACGATCAGCAGCTCGATCACTCGGTCCGCATCTGTTATGGACTCCAGTAAGTTCTGGTGGCACTGGTCTAGCAACTCTTTGTGCTTTGGCTCCATTGCTATCCGCTTGTAGTTCCGTAGCTTCCCAGCTAACCCCCAGACAGCCAAGTGGATGTAATATCCTTACCGATCAAAAGTACCGAGCGATTATTGAACTCAACTTGTCGCGGCTTGCAGAAGTTCGCCGGAGCCACCACGGCATTAGGTTGCACCGGAGATCAATTTTTATAGCATATTGAAAAAGGCACAAGAAGCCATATTTGTTGCCCAAGGCTGTTGACTGCACTAAACAGCGATACATTTTCCCATCTTACTCGTGTGTGGCAGTTCAGGTCCTTTTTTGCTTCCCCTCTGTGTACGCTTCAGCCGAGCACATTTTCCTCTTCGTGTGTATCATTTAATGCGCCTTTCGCCGCCTCAACTGCTGGGAAAAGTCACGTAACTCCGCCACTGAGCCTCAGTTACAGTGTATCCTCCGCCATGTCTGGGCAACTCAGCAGCTGCTGCCCGCTGTCAATCAACGTTCCGCTCAATGACCATATTAGGCGAAAGAGGGCGGAGTTATACGAAAACACACCTTTTTTTCAATGGGCGTACATATCACATCACCCCGTAGTACGTCGAAAATCCCAGGCGGAAAAAATGAGAATGGAAGGGTTTTGCATGAAAATCGGGGGATGGTTTGAAAAAAACGTCGACGTAGTAATCATTTAAAGGCGTGCAAACAACGACCTCATTTTGAGAGTAAAATAAACCATCCATTTAAATACAATTAAGTGTAAACCTCATCACAATAGTACAAACATAAATTTCTGTTATCTGCAGTGGTGGGATGTTATGCACAGTTCACACTTTAACTCATATCATCATTTAACATATCGTACCTTTTTCTTGACTACATGTATTTGACATCTTCAGCTGGCCATCTAGTTACCTTACAGATTAATATTTCACATATAAACCACGTATATACTATTTTTTGTTGTCAGAGAGGTGATTTATTTTTTATGTTTATAAGGTCATACCTGGATGGTGATGGTGCACTGGAATGCATTGTTTTGAACGGTGTTTCTAATATTTTATCCAATCCATTAACTTAGGGTACATGAAGGTGGTAAAGTATTATGAAAATCTTCTCTATTTATTACATTTAAATCATCTATTCATATATTGCAGCTATTCACTGATTATCTATCATTATCTTTGTGAAAATACCATCAGCATAATTGAGTAATTTTGATCCCTCATTACAATATTTTCATTTCCACATACAGACCAAATCAACAGAACCCCAAAGAAAAATATTTTAATCAATGATTAAGCTCACTGATGACTTCATTCAGTATTTTATTCATTATGTGGCAGTAAAAATGTAAGGATTTTATTCAGTCTTTGTGTGTTGCTGTAGCCACATATGCACCATGTTTCTATATCCAGGCTGCAATGATGAGATAGAAGAGGAGAATTGAGCCACATATAAACATATAAGCAATATGTGAGTCTGACAAATGAAATGTGGATTTGAACAGGATTTGTGAAATACAATATGATGATGATGGATGCACTCTGCTTCCAGTCTAAAGCTGAATAAAGATTGTTGGCACAGAGGCAGGCATCTGCAGGCATACCTCTCAAACCATGACCTTATTCATGCATGCACAGAATCTCATTGTGACATCTACAACTCTCTCCCACTCCCTCTCCCTCCTCTTTCTGTCTCTCTCTGCCATGCTGGCTCTATTGCATGTGCAATGTGCTATCCCTTTAGATGAAAAATTAATTACAATTCATTCATATCAAAGGGAAGCAGGTCCCCACTGCTGACACAGATTGGACGGTTGTGCCTGTACCCTGAGGACAAGCATTTCAATAGAGAAGACAGCCTGATGCTATTTATCTTAAGGGTAAACTAGTTTATTATTTAGAAAACAGGGCTGGTGTTTCTGATTGTCTTATAATGTAGAAGACTAGTATTAACAGATATGTTTATCAGACAGATAACGACAGATAATTGCTTTATCTTTTATTGAAGAGACTGTCAGCAAGCATATCCATCATTTAAACCAGCCAACAAAAAATATAAAACTGAAAGTGAAAGTGATTTTTTTTTAGTGCTAGTCTTTATAGTTGTCTGTGCTCAGGCTGGGAAAACAATTACATTGCTTTTTATATGCTTTTGTTTACGGCATTTACATAATTCCTTGGTGTATTCAGTTTATCTTCATCCTGCGAGAATGCGCCATAATGTTCCCACAATACCCATTTTAAAAGGATGCAGTGAGGACATGTTGGAAGAGAGGACATTGTTGGTGTCCTTCAGCATCACAGTGACACTTTAATGTGAGGCCATTAATTCTGCACAATGCATAAGTCCTCAAGCCACTATGAGGGGATTCCCATAGGATTATCAGTTATAATAGACATTAAATTAAGCAATTCATGGTTTTTAATTAGCATTGAATAACACAGTGCTTAGTCGGACACCTGCAAGAGATGGATGGCTTCTGATGATCATAATCATGTGAAAGGTACTTCACAGAAACACTGCAGAAGTACTACAGAAACACTCGGCAGTTACCTTGTAAAAGTCATCTAATGATGTCTAAATTATTTTCTCAAAATCTAACTACATCCCATCTTCATTAAAATTCTAGCTATTGTAATCTAAACATCTAACTAGAGCCTTCAAGCACTCTGCCATTATTAGTCAACTCTAACATGACACGATCAAAAAGACTCCTCCTGCATAGCTGTTTCTCAGGGGTCCCCCAGGCCTCTGACGGCACTGCAGACATGCTAGACTTGTTTAATGTGGCCACGGCAGCTTTATGGATGCCATCAATTCCATGGGCTCTCCCCTCCTCACTTCACAGTTATTGATTGTAGTGCAGTTAACTCTCTCTCTCTCTCTCTCTCTCTCTCTCTCTCTCGCTCACACACACACACACACACACACACACACATACACAGACAAAGACACACATTTCTGGGACCAGCAGAGCGCAGAGCCTCATCTCCACAGTCAAGTGTATTCAACAACATTTAAAGTGAAGCTAGCAGGACTTAATAAGGCATGGAGCACTTCATGGGCAGCCACACATGTTGCCCTTACAGCGCTCAAGCAAAGACAAATTATCTGTATTGATCTTGTGTATTTTAAAGGTTGGTTTTTGCCACTGGCTGAGACTTCAATCTATTACTTACTCTTATGTGAGAGAAAGAGAATCAAGACTCTTGACCTTGCTTATTCATCTAATTACATCATGTAATGATCCATATTTCTCACAGCTGAGCATTGTATAGGAGCTCTGCTCTAAACCTCTGGTGTAACTGTTGATTTCACTGCCCTCTGCTGGTAAACTGAGCGTGCTATATGATGAGGACCATTTATATTGCCATTTGTATATATCAATTTAGGAATTAATAAATGAACCAGTGAAGAGATATGATCGACATTCATTTTAAGTTTACAAGGATACCCATATTGACCTGCTTCCAAATAATTTGAATGTATTTTGCATGTGATGATTAATCACTGATCCAAAGTGAGACTCATGAAGATTCAATGACAATTTAATGAAATATGATCCTTTTTTGCATGTTTTTCTATTCTAACAAGTATAAGCACATGATATGATAAACAAAAACTATAAAGCAGACAAATTATAACAGATTGTACAATTGCAGAAACAATAACTTTGGTGTGTAGCTGCTATGTATTCTATGACTTTGGATTTATTCAGCATTGCTGGACATTATAGAGTTAGCTCATAAATGACTATATATCATTAGATAACAGATCACTTTGAAATAAAAAAATCTTAAAAATATATAGCTCTTAACATTTAAATTTAAATTCTCACAATTTTTTTAAGGATGGCCATGTATATTCAACTCAAATGTGCAGCAAAGATAGAATGTATTGTAAAAATATAAAACCTTTCTGATGTATATAGAAGAAAAAACAGTGATATGTAAAAGCTTCCTACAACTAGGTAAACAATGTATTGCAAAAGCATTGGCATGGCATGCAGGTTGCAGTTTGCGTATAATGCATATATGTAAGGCATAATACAGATAATACAATGCATTAGTCACTTCCGCCACAGAGCTTCAGTAGGAGTTTCTTGTAGTCACCTGATGTGTCTCCCTGTCAATAAAGGAAAACTGTCAACAAACGTGTCTACTCATTTCCTTATAAATCATTCATTTTGTTGCGGGGTTATTTCAATTGTATTAAATCTAATTTGATGAAGATACTTACGGAAATGTGTGTGTACAATGACTTGCCGTAGTTTTTCACATATTCCTGACGGATATCCAGCATGTCGACCTCGGAACGGGTGACCATGATCCGGATGAGGGTTCTGTCTTTGGTCCCAGCTCCCTAATCGCATACAGACACATACGTACACATGAGGAGGTTGACAAAGAAATTGAATACTAAGTTGTACTTATGTTTAGTAATTTACTCTTCAACTAGGTCTCACCTTCATAGCCTTGTACAGCCTCTCAGCAAAATAGGCAGGTGTATTCTTAATACACTTCACTGAAACAAAGAAAATATTTACTTAACACCCTTTACAAGTACAATTAACTTGCATACACCAAAGAAGTGTAACAGAGGATGACAACATGCAAACTTAAAGCTGCATCAATAAACATTTTTATATCTAATACAATTACTGTGGATTCTGAAGGGGAATGATGAACCTATAAAGAATTATTTGCAGCCATCTGTGCTTTTCAGCTTGTTTAAGGCCAGGACATTTACCGTTTGGTTCACTCTCCCTTATAAACCCAACAGCCTTGTTGCCAGCTCAAGGCATACAAGTTCTGATCATTCAACTGTATGCTATCACTCCAGCACTGAATAGCAGGTAGAAAAAAGTGGCAAAAAACTGATGTAATATGTCAAACAACTTAAAAGGTATATATATTTAAAATTATTTGGTGGCCAAGACCATGGCTTCCATAATGTTGGTCTCTATCTGGAAGAATGTGCAAAATATTGTTTGCTTGCATATGAGCTGTGACAACTTAACAAGCATGTTTTAAATCAAGGTAAAGTTTCTCTGCTTGTTTTTTCTGTCTTATACTGGCCAAACATTGATTAATGCAGTTTTAAAGTACACTTTATTTTAAAATTAATGTAAAAGAAGAAAAAACAGAAACAAAAAACCTGAAGAAGAATGAAATGAAACACAGTGTCATAACAGTGACAAATACTCAACACTGCAGTGCACACGATGCAAACTTATAGATTGTGTATACAATGCAAGGAAAAAAAAAAGCACATCTAACAACAGTTTACTGTACCATAACCCTGAGAAATGTTGGCAAAAAAAGGAAAAAAAACAAAGAGATTATGCATGCCCCCACCTGCAATAGGGAGTCTATTTTCAAATGTGTGTTCAGTTAGCTGTAATACAGTACGTAATATAATCAGCATGGAAAACTTTTTATTGTTGAATGTTACGTAAAACATGCTTCGGACAAGCCACAACACTTGTCATTAACTTAATTATGTGCAGCTTATTCTGACTCTTACAGCACATGGGTGTGGTGGCCGCTCTCAGAGTAGACTTTAATGGATATGTGTATTCTTACCCACTGCCAACATGCCACTCTCGAGGTCTCCGGACATCTCCCTACCGATGCTCTTCTCGATATCCCTGCCACACATCTGCTGGTACTCCTGAAATACTACATACAAATTGCAACTTTTCAATTATCATTTCACTTAAATTTTGAACTGATAAAACATATTCGTTTATGCTTGTAAATAATTCTTTCATAAAGAATACCTGCTCTGAGATGAGATTTGCTCCTAGCGCATAAAATGGCATTGAATTTGGACTCATCTGTTCCCAGCTTGTTCTCCCCAGCAGCATAGAGGGCCTATAAGGAGAATTGAATGTGTAGAAAGCAACATGTCAATATTTAAGAACTATGAAGCTGCATAATCAAACAATAATTACAAATGACTATAAAGCAGATTTCACCTGGGCATCTTGTTTCGCCAGAGAAATGTCAACAGTTTCCCGTTCATCACGATTGCCCTACAAAAGAACAGACACAAACATCCCAAATGATCTATGAATGTAGTTAATACAGATCATCAGTTATAGAAGACCAAGTCTGTAGCTGTACCTGTGCAAGAGAGATCAGGAGTCTGCGGAAGTGGCCTGAGGTATCCCCACTAATGGCATCTTCCAGTGACTTCTTATATTCTGAAATGGTCCAAGAAATAAGGTAAATTATTATTAAAAAAGCAGGCCTCACACAAATACAAGGAATATAGTATTTTTGGATATAAATATCCAGTAATCATACAGTATATTTTGGTTTTATGCAAAACAATCTTTTAACATGTAACAACTGCATTCAAATCACATGACACTATCATTAATTTCAAGAAAGGGAGTAGCTATATCATCTATATCATCTTCTTGCTTTTTTTAATTAGGAAAGATCGTCACCATTCATCTGCAGCTGCATATTTTACTGTCGGCCCAATTTTAAGTACACTGAGTATATCTACTGATATAAAAACTGCACAGAGTGCTGTGAGATAATCGAAATCAGAGCTGCCTTAAGGCATCTTACCTTGTTTGTAAATAAGATTTATCTCCTTGATTTCAGCGTTAGAGCGAGAAGACAGGATCTCTATCAAACAGGCTTCATCAGTTCCGGCTCCCTGTTAAGGAAGACAGAACAAAGACAATCTGACAACCTCATCCCACGGCCTAGTAGCAACCAAATATCT
>JANJYP010177181.1:0-26522 GCA_024605115.1 Rastrelliger brachysoma
GATAGCAAATGTGAGCTTGCACTACTGTATCTTGGGTTAATGTCAACATCAAATGTTAAAATGAAACCCTGCTCAGTAGCTATGCCAGTATAATGTGATCTGTGTGTTTATGCTCTGTCTATTGTCACAACAATTTATTTGGGTGATCATTATCCATCGTTTCTCACTTATCAGACTGTGAATGTAAATAAAATTTTTGTGAATGACCAAGTTTATGTGGCCCTATTTAATATCCAGTGCTATATATTGTTTTTCTTGCAATTAGCTTGGCCTGAAGTTTTTATATCTACCAGGAGGCCCAGTCTGATGTTATAGTGGTGCTGATTTAACTACTGTACTTAGATCAAGTTGCAATTATGTGTGTTGGTGTTGGTGCTTCTTGTTTTCCATTTCTTCTGAGAAATAATGCAGCCTTTCTTCCCTTCACAACACACATTTATGGAAGCTTCTGAGAAAAACCTCTCCCATACAACTGTTTTATGACTAAATGTGTGTTTAGCTGCATGAGCCCTTCATCCCATGTGCTTTCACCCCTGCTGGGAGAGCCCACAGACACTTACACATGTACACATGCACATACAAGTACACACTAAAACACACCAACATGCATACGCTCGCTCACCAATGCATGCTTTTTCTTTGTTAATCACTTGCGTGCGCACACACACGCACACATGCATAACACACATATTCCCTGGAGGCCAGGTAGGGGGTCTGGCTCTGACAGAGATAGACACATGCTGGGAACAGAGCAGCAGTGTGTGATTCACATTTCTCTCCCTCTCTTTCTTTCAATCTCTACCTCACTTCTTCATCTTATCATGGGCACCCCACTCTCACCTCTCCCTGCTCTGTTTACCCCCCTGTGCCTTTGAAAACCTGAGTGTTTCAAATGTATTCTGCACACAAACTCATCAGGAAACTGTTCCTGAACCTATAGAGGAAATTAGATATTTGTGATTGAAATCTGATGATTTTTGCACCCTCACCCTCTCTCATAAAGAATTATGGACTTTCTGTCCAGCTCCTATACTCACCCTCCTTCCTTCTGTCTTTTTCTATGTTGCTAGCTGGGTATAAAACTCCTCATTACTGTAATTTAGAGAACATGCTGTTTCCCTAATGTCCTTGGGGGCCTGAAGAATATCAAGTGCTATTTAATTCTTTAATTCTATTCAGGCTTTACATTCATGCCATCCCTCCACTAGCTTCTCTGTCCATCTTTCCATCAATTCAGATCTCATTTAGAGTCTCTCCACAAACAGCGACTAAAAGATGGCTCCAGCTTTTTGCTTGACTAGAGGAGAGGAAAATGTGAGTTTTTAAAAGCATATCAAAGCAGCTCAACTAGTCCCTCTATTTCATGCCATCCGTTGTTCCAGGCATCCAACAAGTGTTTACATGTTTTGCTGCTGTTCATGCTCAACTGAATGTGAATACTTATTTAACCCTATCGCTTGCTGAATTAGTCAGATCTCCATGGTGACTGAGGCAGAGCTACTGGAGGGCCCTTGAGGATGCATTAGGGCCTTCTTGCAACAAGGGAATGCATCTTAGTATCAGTGCATCAGGCCTGTTTGAAGAGGCTATACAAAGTTCATTGGCTCAACCAGGAATTGTCATATAAGCTTGCTGTGCTTCTAATGATAATAATAATGATAATTATGTTGTTATTATTATTATATTAATAATTAATATTATTGCATTTAATTTGTATTACACTTTTCATTGATACTAAAACTCTAAGTGCACACAACATAAAGGAAATAGCAGAGTATAGTAGGGTTAAGATTAAGATGAAAAAGCAAGAAAGGTTTTTAGGTTTTTATTAATGACTAAATATATACATACACACGATGATGGACTGATTCTTATAAACACTGAAGAAGAGGGAGCTCAGCTCCTGCTGGCTGTACAGCCGAGATGAAGCGGAGCTGAGTAACAGGCCCAATTTAATCTGCTAGTATGGAGATAGTAGCCTTCCATTAAAAAATGCCCGGTATGTCCAATGGTCCAGTGGTGTTTATCACTTGAAATATGTTGGATGATGAACTACACTTGTCATTGTAGTTTTGATGAACCTATTAGCACCCTATATAAATATTATTATTTAATTCTGACTTGACCTGACAAAGACCTGAATGGCATTGGTACATTGTACATTTAAATGCATTTGGTTTGGTTTAACGCAGCTAAAAAATGAAGCATCTTCTTATTCAGGTTTTCTTGATTGTTATATTCTTCAAACACATAATCAATCAATTATCCAACCTTTTACATATGTACTGCATGTTTTTCACAAGTGAAATTCAGCTTAATTTGCTTTCTAATTTGAAAACATAAATGGAAGCAATACACAATGATGAAAAGGTGCAAATGACAGTTGTTTGTTTTGGAAATTTACACACAGCTTTCATCATGGTCTCTATTGAAACAGTATAATTCACCAACTCAACACAGTATAATTAAGGCCCATAAACTAACCCTCCTCCCAGAAGCCCCCTCTCCTCCCTATCTCAGCCTCTTCTCAGCTATGTCTGCACCCTTTCCTCCCTCTGTCCATCCAATTTTCCAATTTCCACCTTCCCCCTCCACTTATCCCCCCCTCCTTCTCATTCTCCTCCACTCTTCTTTACCCTCCTCCCACATTCACTGTTGCATTTATGTTCATCAAATTGGATTTCAGACCAAGAGGTATCTCAGTTTCACTAAGTAACAGCTGATTAAATAGAGCAGATTTTAAGCAAAGTGTTTCAACATGAGGTTCAGAGAAACCAAAGATGGAGGTAATAGGGAGTTGCAAGAGAAGTGAAAGATTGTCTATCAGTATAAACTTAACTCTATCTGCTTTGAATAATTGGTTGTAGGTTTACAAGTTCAAAGAGTATTACAGTATACTAGTACACAGTGCTGATGCATGGCCACTCACCACCAAGCAGAAACGATTAACCACAAATATTTACATCATTAAAGAAAAAAAACCACTACTCCTAATATTAAAATTGAATAACTTATCCACTGAATGTGAGATTTAAATTTGTCAACATTATGGAGAGCTCAATAAAATACAATTAGTTAGCACTGGCATCAATAGAAAAACAAACATGGTTACAAGGCAAGACATTTGCAAAAGTGTGATAATGCATTCTAATGGAAGAGCAACAATTAGCAGCCAGCTGGACCATTTCTGATCAGGTCCATTAATAAGACTTGATAAATGTCCCCATAGATATCCAAGACTTGCTCCTTGCATGTGTGATTGTGCATAAATGAATTTCTCATTTTGATCATTTGTATAATTTTGCCTCCACAGGCAACGTAACCCTGTTCTTCCCTAAGCGTTGTAGCTTATTTGGTTGAGCTTTGTTTGTGTGTGTGTGTGTGTGTGTGTGTGTGTGTGTGTGTGTGTGTGTGTGTGTGNAGTAATCTCTGGTTTCATACAATATAAGTCTGGACAGTAAATCTGAAATTTTACTATATTTTGCACCATTATTGTTTTTATTGCTTTTATTGGCCTACTCAATTGTTATTTATAGTTCTATTTTTTTACTATCCACTTTGCTGCTGCAATAATTTCCCCACTGTGGGAGTAATGAAGTATATCTTATCTTGTCTTATTAGCATCCTTTTTTGCCAAATAATGACCCTATTGCCTGAGATACGAATGCAAAATTCTTTTTCAAATGAACAGAGGGAGAGCACTCACAAAGCCAATGAGATCGATTTAAGAGAAGCTATACATTTTGCATTGTTAATGATTCCAGAAATTGAAGAGTTAAAGCCAGAACAAGAAGAAATTTTATCGAGGGGAAAGACATTATGGGTCTTCTTCACGACCAAGCAGTATGATTGGTCGAAGCTGAAAAATTATGTGTATGTATATATATAAATATGCATATGTTAACTGTTTGTGATGGCAAAAATATCCTGATCATTTAGGTGAGATCAGAGAAGCTTTCCACAATCTGAAGATGATTATATAACATGCCTCTTCTGCCAAATTATGTACACACGTTCAGTGCAGTGGAGGTCAAACGTCCAAGTTAAGCAACAATATGTAAAATACAGAACAACTGCTGAATTAAGTCTTGTATGAATATTGATGATACTAACCTGTATGAATTTTGATTTGTGTATTAAAAACAGTGTTCACTGAGAAACACCCAGTTATTCCTATAAAATGTGGACATTTTAGATATTTCACTTGAAAATAACAAAATACTATATAAGCTTAAAGTGAACATGTTTCACAACACGGATGCATCACTTTTCTATCACCTTGCTCAAACTATAAAAATTAATATTCACAATATCTTCAGCAATGTTTGCCAGACCTGTATCAAAGTTGCACTCAGATATAGCTGAGTCAAACCGCATCACAGTTATTAATTTACTTTCCCAGCTGTCAGGAAATGTGGGGAATAACGTGTGAAAGACGTAAATCACCTTGCAAATGTTTTTAGACCATGTTAGTTTTAGATGATTAAATTCTAAAACAGTGGATATGGATCATTCATGCCTAACACAGATAATAATCTGGTGACGTGCAAAAATGTGTTTAGATACAATAAAGAATGCAATTCTAGCAAGATTCTGTTTTAGATTGTGTTCCATTGTTAAATACATTGTTATTACACTACTTCCTCTCAGTGAAAATTGTGTAAAGTGTACAGAAATGTGGTTGCAATAGACTAATAGATATATTTAATAAGGACAGGATACCACAAAAACTGGAATATAGGCCATATAAGGAGCAAGAACAAGGAAACGTGAGAAGTGAATACTGGAAAGTGAAGAGATAAAATCACTGAATAATAATACAATAACATAAGATTAAAGTCTGGATGGCGGGTTGTGACAATATGCTATAGCCTTCAGCTGTGAATATTGGCTTTTTTTCCACTACAACTTGAGATGTATTCCTGTGTGTCAATCACTTTGGCAACAACACAGGCAGTTGCCAAACAGCATTTCAATCTCTGAGTGTGTTGTGTGTATGCGTAACAATGCTGAGATAAGGAGTCATTTGGATTGACACTGATAAGAGGTCCGTTACTTCAATCTTCACATCACTGTATGAACAAATGTGTAAAATACACTTAAACGTCCTCTTTGACTTGAGCTAAAACATCAGCTTTTTGTAGATTTTTTTCAGTATAAAAGCTCACCCATTTAGAGTGAGTATTTTCTTGTTCCCTCTTTAAGCGGCATACATCCTAATCTCTTCTGGTGGATCTCATTTCCTCCTAATTGTCCTTCTTGTCCCAATGGTTTCCTGATGGTAACCTTTCGTTTCACATCCTGCCTCATGAACTGAAGGCATTACCTCTGCTAATAAATACACAGACACACACATACATACAAATAGATGCACATAAATTTACAAATGACTGTGATGCCTTCACCAAAAATGTGACCAGATCATCAAAAAGATCAACTGTAGTAATCTCCTTCATGCATAAAACAGAAATTCCCAAACTAATTGACTGACTCACTCGTTTGAGTTCAAAGTTCTGTGCTGGCCTGTGCAGAACATATGTTTGATACATTGGCTGTCATTTGGCATCTTGTGAAGTCTTTTCCAGTCTCTGTATTCTCTTAATATTAACTTGTCTACTGGGTATAGAACAAGGCTTCATGATGTTCAAGAGGTGTAAGGGCGCAGCAAAAGCACTCTGCACAGCTTGTCAAATTATCTTCCTAATGGCCAGCTTGTCAGGCTGCCTTGTCTCTGTGGAGAAAAAGAGGACAAGTGTGGGGAGCAAGCCATTCTCCTCCTTGTCACAGCAAAATCATTCATTCTTCTCTTTATATGGTACATTTGTTTCTTTTCTTTTCATTTAACTCCTGTTTCTCAAGTACATCCCGCTCATATTCAAATGGTAGTAATGACTCTGTATGGGAGTAGGATGTAGAGAGAGGCCAGCTGTATTGTGGGCCTGTCAATCGTTCGTCTACACTCATTCAGAGTTGTCTCACCAAGCGTTAATAGGCTTTCCCATTAAGTCTTGTTAACTATCATTCACCTGAGTCATCAGGAGGAGGTCAAAGACCAGATTAATTGTTTCTCCTTAACTGCAAGATTACATCTTCAAAATCATTATGGTCTAATCTTACTCCTCATACATTGTGTCTGAAGGCTTTATTTCTGGATTTCCCACTAAAGAAAAAAATGGTGTGTTCAACTTCAGTTTGATCGTTAAAATGTATGTCCTCTTAATATATTTTCTCCATTTGAACAACTGTTGTCTAATACTATATGGTGAAACTTAGTTTCAAAATAAAGGATTTTGATTTAAAAAAAAAAAAACAAAAAAACAAAAACTAAATTAAGAATATACACCTGAAACTAGCCACAAAATGGATTCTTTCTTCAGTCATTTTCAAACTGCAATAATTATCCCCATCCATCCAGATGAGCCAAAACAAAGTAGGAAGGTACTTTATTGTTTCCTAAGTCCAATTTCCTCATAATTTTCTACTCCTTTAATGATTCACATCCTCAAGCCTTAGCACACACACACACACACACACATGAACACAAGGAGGCATGTTTTTGCCATGAAGAGAAAACCTTTGTTCATTTTGATGGAGGTCTAAAAGAGAAGTTGAGCCGTCTAAGTGGATTTTTCATTACTAAACGTAATAGGTCAAAGAAAATTACAACTGCAGAAGGGTATTGGGATTGCTCATGTACTTTTTACATTGATATTTGTAATGACCAAAGAGGTACAGTGCAGCTGTATATGAGCATTAGAGAAATTAGCACAGTGCTCCCTTTCCCTTGTGTGTGTTCTGTCCCTCTCCGTTTCCTGCACTCACCGGCTATCTGCAATTTGGAAAGGTACATCTAAACTCACAGGAGAGAATGAAAAAGCATATTTTATCTCCTACTACCACTCCAGACTGAGACAGAACTGGAAGACTAACATAATTGAGGAAATAATATTGCAAATGGAAAGCTATTAGGGCAGTCGAGTCCTTTCTCGTGCTGCTTCAGAAATATGTCATTTGTTATGTGGTACTGCATAGCAAACTTTTAAGGACTCCGAAATTGTAATTTCCTTACAAGATTGTGCTGTCCAGACTTTCAATACGCAGAATGACAGTTCACTAATAATACACATAGGCTACAAGGAAATGATTAAGGTCATAAGCATCATATAAGTTCTTTTTTTAAAAAATGTTTAAAAATTTGCTTTTTATCCTCTGTATTTATTCCCTGTCCATTTCTTACCTAACAGTTTAATCAAGCTAGCACAGGAGCAAGTCCAAGTGAGGCCAGATACTCCAGCGAGTCAGAGCACTAGCAAAGCAGCCGGAGAGGAGAGTTCTAAGGAAAAGTAGCCTATGTGTCTCCCAGACAGGTAACTGACTTACAACAACAACACAAGGACACATTTATTTCTCTCCTGCAACAGCAGCAAGAAAATTTCAAAGGCCATACTACGAAAACCAAAGTCACTCAAAGGTACAAACATTTACATTAACAAAGATTTCACAGACACTATCAGATGGAAAAGAAAGGACCTGATGCCAGAATTGAAAGCTGCAAGAGCAAGGGGGGATGCTGCATATCTACAACATGACAAACTGGTGGTCCACCCACGTACCAGCACACCAAAATCACAATTCTCCACATGACGGACACAACTCTAAACAACAAGTAGGCTACACTGCACATAAACCATAGGACATTGAATATGACATTGACTCAGAAAATACTTTTACTTAAATATCAACAGCAACTGCCACTATTATACTGATGATATGTACAACAGCACTTTTAAGTCTGATAACATCATCTCAATAATCCACTTCAACAGCAGAAGCTTGTATGCCAACTTTGATAATATTAAAGACTATTTAAAGCAATTAAACATACCATTTAATATTATTTTATTATATCAGAAACATGGATAAATGATGAAAGAGGTATGGATTTTGGACTTGAATATGAGTTCAAATGTATGAATAAAAGTGGTGGCACAAAAGATATAGCTAACAAATGAAATATATTTTTTGTAAATATTGGGCCTAAGTTGGCTGAAGAAATCCCGGACACACCAACCGGGAATAATAATTTACTAGAGAGAAACCCAGTGACAATGTTTCTTAAACCTGCGGAAGAAAAGGAAATTATAGATATTGTTAATGAATGCAGGTCCAAGACATCTACAGATTTTAATGATATAGACATTAAAATAGTAATAAAATATATTTGGGATTTCCAAGCCCTTAACACACATTTTTAACTTGTCTCAACTAAATGGTCAATTTCCTAACAATATGGAAATTGCTAAAGCCATACCTCTATTCAAATCTGGAGACAAACACCTTTCACAAACTATAGACCAGTTTTTCTTCTCCCCCAGTTCTTAAAAATTCTGGAAAAAAGTATTCAACAACAGGTTAGATAATTTCATAGAAAAGCATAAGGACATTGTTTTGTTGTTTTCTTTCTTTTCTTTTGTTGTTTTAAAATAACGGCATCATGTTTGAAATAAAGTTTCAAATGAAATATGTATGCAGTATCAGTGGTATGGTAAATTCATGTGATCAGTGTTATATGAGCAACAATTTAATGTTGAAGCTAATAATGGTGAGGTTAATTTTGGTTGCTTAACCAGTGTTTATTAGAAGTGGAAATATTACCAAATTTGTACTTTTGTTACTTTACACTATTATGTCATCATGCAATAGAATTATTTTATCTGAAATTCAGTTGATCAATAATTCTAAAAATGTCCTTAAAACTGTGATGATGTCAATGAAACTTCGAAAAGGACAATATTACCTCAAAGTCCATTTAGTGGCTATTCTTGAGCTCTCAGTCATATCACATGATCTTCATCAGTAGATGGAGTTCAGCCACTTTTTCCACTGTTGCTGAGGAAGTCATTGGTTTAATGGTTGTGCTTTGCTGTTTCGTTGAATTTGATTGCTGAATTCACAGACAGCAATCCCACCCTGAGTCATGTAGTAATTCCTATTATTTTTATATTTCTAATTCCCTCTTTAGCTTGCTTCCAGTTCATCATACATCAACAAAACAGTCATGTTTTGAACTATTATTTGTCCTGACAAAACTTTAATCAATATGTAGCTCTTAAAATAATATTTGTCCTTAACATTCAGATTTATATACACCCAACTGACCCTGCTTGTCATACTGTCTGCAGATCCCTTTTTTCATTTTGTTCCTTAGCTTCCCTACATTTCAGTCTGTTTTTAAAAAAAACCATTTGAAATAAAACACATATTCACAAAATGTATTTCCTCATTATTTTCAAAGGCAGACACAGCTACGCTTTGCGTGTATATGCTGTAAGATTTGACTGCAGTATCACTTCTGTACCCAGAGATAGCACTCCCCACTTGTTACATTTACTCTATAACTTAATATTTATTCCACTTGTATCTCCCTGTGGGTTGCCCCCTGATGTCCCCGCCCCTCCCTTGTATCTAGCCTCATTAGCACATAACAGCCTATCAACATGCATAGCAGGATCCTGATTTAGATGTTCAACCTGATTAGCCCTTAATGAAGTAAGACCAGCTACCTCAATGGAAGCGCACAGTGGCAGAGGACAATAAAATATAAGATGCATGTGCCCTCCTGCATGAACACACACAAATGTAAACACATGTATGTATTAATATGGTATCTTTATTAGAGTTTTGCTCATTATCATGCTGACTAGTTTAATACATGAGTCAAAATAACAACTCATATTACTGTATGATGACAGACAAGATATACATTTATGTTTGCAGGGCAAACTGTTGAAATGCTTCATCTTAAAGAGAGATTCCCTCTGCAGAGCTACAGTGCTTCTGGTAATTACTATTATATGTGCTTAAACAGTGCATATCCCAAAGGGGCATTTAATCAAACTATTACAGGCTAAATGAAACACAGTGCTCTGCTGCAGCACTCCGTTTTTCTGGTTAATCATCTAATCTTGAGGAATATGACACTCATTTGCAAGGAGAAATGGAAAGATAAAATTACTAGCAAGCGTTTACTTCACGCATGTTTTATTAGTCCAAGTCTGTAAAAGCAATTATAAAACCTTCAAAACAATTCTATTTTCAATACACAGAAAATGCAGGCAGGATGACACATTTGTGGTATATGTATTCATTCAAGACAAAAACATAGACAAGCACTGTAATGAATAGAAATAATCAATGCTCATGCCCTCTCATTTATCTTCCTTTCGTCTCATTTTACTCTATGGGAGTTTATTAAAGACCCATGCTGCCCCATGCTGCCCCTGGATATTCAACCTTTTTTCAGTCAGAAGTAATGGGTGTTCTGAATGATTGCAAAGGCTGGTAATTCATTACCATCAGGATATGAATTATTTTTTTCCACTCTGTATTCCTTTCTGTTGTCTCAAACTCCATACTCTATTCATTTTCACATAGTTTTAAATCTTTCTTATAATGTGGCCCTGGATTTTTTGTAGTTATTATTCTAATCATGGGCTGTTCTCAATCCAACCATTAAGATAAAGTATAAGTAAATTTCTGTTTGCTTTGAAAAAATTGACATTTTTATAGCAGCAAATAGCTCTCAGAATAGGTGAATGAAATCCACTAATGACAAATGACAGAATGTCACATTCATATATAGCAGATGGGATGCATTGCAACACGCTGCTTGCTGATTATCAGACAACCAATTCACACATTGTGCTCCACCAGTCTGCAGCAGAAGGGCAGGCTGATCACAATATCACAAATACCTAAGGTTTATTATAGAATGGAACAATTTTTCATGCACTGCCAATGTGAAATGGGATATTTGCCTCAGATTTCTCCCATTTGCAATTTCTCATCTCTGCTTAAGGGCAATATACTTCTCTGGTTTCTGCAAATTTCTCATTATCGCCAACTTCCCCTCAACCTCTTCTCAGTGTTTATTTTCTGTTGTCTCTCACCCTCGTCTCCAGCTCCTGGAGAACTTTCTCATTGACGGGGTCTGCCTTGGTCACCACAGCTTTTCTCCCCTCTGGTTCAGTTGTGATAGTCATAAGACAACACATGTCCACCAGATCTTCCTGACATCTTCTCATGCCAGCGTCCAGTTCATGTCTCCTTGCAGGGTTATGCTTCAAAACATCCTTCTCTACCACAGAGAAACCCAGCAGGCCTATTAAAACCATTTCCGACAGTTCCACATCCAGGTAACCAGTTCCGTCAGATATTGTAGCACTGACCCGCCAAACACCGTTGTTGCTGCTCAGTTTCCCCAAGAGAGTCACGATGAAAGCTTTGACACAAATCTCTCTGGGGTGCAGGTGTGGTTTAGAGATCTGTTCATCTAGCAGGCATAAGTATGTAAATGGTGGAGAGGTCGTTGCGACAACAGGAACAGTGTTGTCATCCTGTACTTCATTTTTTGCGGATAACCTTTGAAACTCTGCAGTGCTCAAGGTGTGACTTTGCCTCTGAGGTACGCTGAGTGAGCGTTCCTCAATTGAAAACATATCTGCATTTCTTGATGATTTGCAGGTCACTTTAAAACTGGTGTCAGAAGTTTCTGTTTGATTGGTTGCATACTCTCTGCTAGGTCCTTGATGAACATCTGGCTCTCTGGTTTGCACTCCACAGCTGTCTACCTCCTCAAGAAAGGAATTTATATCTTCATCCATGAAATCGCACTCATCATCAGGCATGCTTCTGTGACCACTATCAGACTGTGTGGTGGCATTTGTGCTTTCCTGAAAAATCACACTGTCCAACTCATCCAGGGGAAGGTCATCAAATTCTTCATCAGGAAAATCTTCATCTGCCATATTGTGATCTGTGTTCACTTGTTGAATCACATGGTCAGAAGATGAGTGATCAATGAGGTCAGACTCCTCTGGTTCATCATTGTATCTGTGACTTTGAACTGAACCATCTCTGCTACTCTGGGTCAAACCACTTCTATATGAGCGGGCAAAGGGTTCATTTCTAGAAGAGATCATAACATTGGATTAAGTTAACAGCATTTGAACAAGTAGTGTTTTTAAGTGCTGGTGGTATTCACATGTTATATGCTAATAAGACAAAATTCAAATATGGTTTTACAGCCCATATTAGAAGGTTGTACAAAGTTCAAAGTCATAATGCTCCAGAAACATGAGGACTGTTACAGTTACATCATATATCACTCAAACCTGTTAAGGCCTATTTTGGATTATAGCTTCAAATAAGCAAGGACTAATGGCTTCAGTAAACTTCGGTTCAATATTTTATCATCAACTAGAAAGAAAATTACTATTATTTTTTTTTTGTTTTGGTCATTTTAAGCAAAAGTACAAATATTTGCTGTATGCAGTTTCTCAAATGAAGGATTTGATACTTTTCTGTGTCATTCATAATCATAAACTGAATATCTTTGGATTTTTGACAGTTGATCAAAAAAAAGACATAATTAAAAATCCAGAATATAATCATCAGATTAATTGATAATGAAAATAATTGCTGTTTGCAGTCTTCAAATCAATAACATTTCTCTTCAGTGAGCAGATTGAACACTCTCTGGAAATGCATTATTAAAACTGATTATTGCCACTTGCTATAATTGTAGGGACAAAAAGCTAGATTTGACTAAAGTGTTTTGTTCTCATGGAAAGAAGGATAAGATCACACTGCACCAGATCCCAAGGCTGTTTGGTCCTTGAAAATCAACTGAACTTGGGAAAATGTTTTTTAAATATTATGCTCCACACAAGTGCAACAACTTAGTAAAGACAATCTAATTTCTTTTTATCATTTCAAATCTCTGTTAGCTGACATAGGGAATGTGGAAGTGTGTTTTAACGGAACTTTAACTTTTATGTGCATACAACGTGTTTTATCACTTTTATTTTTTTGCAAAGTTAAAGACAGTAACACCAATGACAACAACATTTTTATAACTTATATTTAATAAATTTGTTCATGTGTGGCCTAAAAGTGCTAATTGCTTCTTAAAGAAAGAGGAAAGACAAAGGGGTGTTTTTTTTTCCTGAAGACAAACATGCAAAAATTCAAAATGTCAAGTTATATTTGCCTGAAGGCGGAAATTGAGGAGCTTCAACAATAAAATGTCAAGACACCTAATTGTCAACCACCCACCTGGATGAAGCAGATGAGATGAGGCTTCTGACAGAGGAGCTTCTCAAAGACTGAGTGGAGGGCTCGCTGAGTGTCCTGTAGCCACTGTCTCTAACAGGCAAAACTTGGGGCCTTTCCACCTCCTCCTGGGCCTCCAGACTGGCCAACAAGTCTTGGTCATTTAGTTCTAAGTCCTCAAAATCCTGGCTGCCTAACAAGAAAACAAAACCAGGTACTACATAATGATTTTGCTTAATTCTAAAGTCAGTATGTTAAGATTTATTTGTCTATAAATTACTGCAAAGCCCGGTGATCAAATATTTTTTTCAAAGCAGGTTTTATTCATATTAAATATAAATAAAAATATGGTATCATCTTGCATATGCTTTGTATTAGCTGTTACCTTTATAGCACATAATCTATTGTGAAGAAGATACAGGTTTTCATGGATGTACCTTCGTGTGATGGCTGAGCCTCTTGCCCATCCTGTTGCCGCTGCTCTTCAGGAAGTCCCAGCGTCCGACACAGCACACGGTCCTGTCAAAGTAGTATATAATTGACATCTGTATAAGCAAAACTAGAATTATTATTATTATTGCTTTGCGTATAGTGTAAAAAAATGAACATAGCAAGTGATAATAATGCCTATCTTTAATCTCAATACATTATTACAGACAGTGTACCAGAAAAACAAGTCAACTAGTGAGCATGTCCAGGTAATAATCCAACACAATTACTAACAAAATGATAGAAAACACAAATGGGTCGGTTTAAATCTGCTTGAAGCTGAAACAAGACAGAAACTAAAAGTTTACCTGGTTGTTTCTATCCACCAAGTCTTCCACCTCACCACCCAGGACCTTGACGTTGGATGACCCCAACAGCAGTATCCCAAGTCTGCAAATCATGCTGCCTTGTAACTGCAGCTTCGCACCAGGCCTGGAGTTTAGGACAACTTTATGAGAAACTGGTAATGAAATTGTAGTTCACCCACCCATTCCACCCACAATCTAACATATGGCACAAATAAGTAACAATACACTTCCTGTTCCAGTCCATTCTTCATTTTAAAACTCCAGATATAGTCATTATTAGTGATCTTTATTTATGAAATTTTGCATACTGCAAAAACACATCACAGAGCAATTAAGAGTTTCAAAGATTAATCCTTAACCTAAGAGCTGAGCTCAGTGCTGGTATAGGCTGATACTCCATGGCTTCCAAACTCTGGACTCCATCTGTCACCTGTACAACAGAGACAGTATTGTTGAGATTATTACAGATTATTGAGCATGTGAGCATATAGATTACAAATCTACATGCTCAAGAGTAGAAAGTTAAACATATGGCTGCCATAACCTTATTTCTCCAAAACTCAGTTTAAACTTGACATAAAAACTGTTTTTTTTTTTTTTTTTTTTTTTTAAAGTGAATGGCTTTTTACAAGTGAATATGTAAGTCGCTGTGTGGGCCAATCAGTTACAAAAATTGCCAATTGGCAATATTTTTTTTTCTTCATATAGTGTATGATGCAATTATGCCTGTGGATTTTTTCAACTGTCATAAGTCTGCATCCCATGGCTCAGAGAACTGAGGGACTACCTCAACGTTTCTAAGCAACACCAGCACTCTTGAGAAACCCTGGAGCAGTGACAAGTGTATTACTTTAGGTGAAAATTACAGTCTGTGCTTTATATTCCAGAAAATTACTCTTTCATGTGTTCTCCCTGATTGTACCTGTCCAATATGATTTATTTAAGACAAGGAGAAGCCTTCCTTCTTCTATCCAGACAAACACAAAAAGAAAAAACCTTGTCATAGATTAGAGTTGAATAGTTGACTGCTAATAATTGTACATTACTTACTGCTATCTTGTGTAACACTGTATTTATTATAATGAATAACCTGAGGTCAGGAATAGTTCATGCGTACTGCAATAAAGTGCAGTAGCATAATTTGGTCTTTAAATTAATTTAGTTTCATCTAGCCTACTTCGGTCTATTGTGAGGTCAGATTTTATATCAACAAAATAATCACAACATTTAATGTGTCAATAATAGCAAAACTCAGTCCTTGTCATATAAAGTTTACTGCAACAAAGATTTCTAAAGTAAACCCTGCACTAACCTTAGTCAAACAATGAACTGTGAAGAGCTCAACATAATTTCACTGCTCTTTGTTTGTGAGAGAATAAATAGGATTTCCCAATGCAAGTCAAAACACACACACATACAAACACACATAACAATTAAAGGTAATCACTTCATTTTTTGTGCATTTCATAGCTAGATGTTTCATTATGGGTAACGTTTTTATTATAATCAGGCTGATGACTTATCACACAATCTCACTTTTTTAAACATTGAAGGAATTGTCGGGTTGTTACAACCTTATTATTAGAAGCATAACACTGACATTAACGGGAGAATTTTTATACGTAGTGTGTACACTGTATAAATGCCACTGACCTGCATTAGTAGCATACGGCTTGTCCTGGCTTCCCAGGGCCTCTGTGTGGTCTGTGTGATAGCAGACACCTCATCATTGGCACACGCTGTGCCCCGCCACTTCTGCAGCTGACCATACGCAGGCTGACTGATGTCCAGTAATGAGTCAACCTAAAACAGAGTGGAACCTTTTTATTTCAGTATACTACCTTTTTCCTACCATGTTAATTTATCTAACTGGACTTAAAAATTTAGTGAAAGGTTTAACATGATATCTTGAGGACAGTGGATAATCTGTCTAAATTGCTTTTAATCTATGAACCATGTGCTTGTGCACATAAACATATTGTGTCTTTCAACTTTGTATATTTAGAACCAACTAACAGTAAGATGATTTGTCTTGAAGGACTCCCACTGGGTGCATTTGCTATAAAATGGCCTGTAGTGGTTTGTTATAAAATGGCTTCTGACTGTACAATCATCACAAAAGGAACTGAACTGCATAAAAGCCTTATTTTTTCTACAACTGCTTGCTTTGTAATTGTGTAAATAGGCTGGATTGTATCACACAAAAGACCACACAAAAAATGAATATTAAGTGCTTATCCCAAGCTTTGAACATCTCAGAGGACTGTTCAATCAAAAAATGGACAGTGCATGGGAAAACTGCAAATCTACCAAGACATGGCTGCCCATCTAAACTGACAAGCTGGGCAAGGAGGGCATTAGCCAAAGAAGCAGCCACTACATCCATGGTAACTGTTGAGATGAAGCAGATGTCCTCAGCTGAAGTGGGAGGATCTGTCCACAGGACAACTACCATTAGTTGTGCACTCCACAGACCTGACTTTTATGGAAGAGTAGCAAGAAGAAAGCCATTGTTAAAAGAAAGCAATAAGAAGTCCTGTTTACAGATTGCCACAAGCCATGCAAGCACAGTAAACATGTGGCAGAAAGTGCTCTGGTCAGATGAGACCAAAATTGAACCTTTTGGCCAACATGCAACACTGCACATCAACCTCAACACATCAGTGAAACATGGTCATTACAGCATCATGCTGTAGGGATGCTTTTCTTCAGCAGGGACAGGGAAGCTGGTCAGAGATGATGGAAAGATGAATGGTGCTAAATACAGGGAGATCCTGGGGGAAAGCCAGTTACGAGGCTGCAAAAGACTTGGGACTGGGATGGAGGTTCACCTTCTAACAGGACAACAACCCCAGACCTACAGCTGGAACTACAATGGAATGATTTAGATCAAAGCATATTTATGTGTTAAAATGGCCCAGTCAAAGTACAGACCTAAATCCTATTGAGAATCTATGCAAAACTGTTCACAGATGCTCTCCATCCAATCTGAGTGAACTAGAGCTATTTTGCAAAGAAGAATGGGCAAAAATTGCTGTCTGTAGATGTGAAAAGCTGACAGAGACATACCCCAAACGACTTAGAGCTGTAATTGCAATGACAAAGTATTGACACAGGGGGGCTGAATATATGCCATACTTCTCAGATTTTTAATTGTAAAAAATCATTTTCCTTCCGCTTCACAATTATGCGCTACTTTGTGTTGGTCTATCACAGACAATTCTGATAAAATATGTGGTTGTAACATAACAAAAAGGGGAAAGGTTCAAGGGGTATGAATACTTGTGCAAGGGATTGCATATAATTTTAAAACAAAGATACAATAAGAGCATTTTAAACTGACCATAGATCAAACACTACAGGATTATTCTGGTTTCCCTGCTCTCTGTGGACTGCTGTGTGTTTTGAGGATATGTGATTTTGCTGTTGCTGTGTTACATGTCATAGTCATTTTTACATCTCTCTTGCCTATGTGCTATGTTTGTACATCTTAGCTAATAATGAGATCATTTTGATTACATTTTAGAGTGCAATTAAACATCATTCAACAGTAACCCTCCCATGATAACTATAAATAAGGCAAACTACAGCCAAACTAAATTGCCTTGTGTGTCATTTACTACTGTGTGGGCCTGATTTACTAAGATCCCAAATAAAGGGTACAATAGATTGCATGTTTAGTTTTGGTTGGTTTTGCAAACGATTCACAAAGAATAACTGCGTAAATGGAAACAAGTGCAACAGGGTGGAGATAGCAGTATTTAAATGAGGGTTTTGCATTTCTTAATGGAGACTTTGGACGAGCAGAAAGCCTGCATGCACAAAATGAAATCTGATCAGGTTCTAGTGGAAGAGTTTAACAAATACATTGAATTATAACAACAAAAAATTACCAGAAAAACTGACATACGGGAAAGTATTTGCGACAAAGTCAATGCTATTAGTAAAATAAAAAATATTGTACTCCAAAATTATTAACACGGGTGTATTAATTTTAGACGCAGTTGGTGTCAGCAAACTGACCTTTATGTTTGGGAAATCGCAATACATGCAGTAAATAACATATTTGCATTTTCTCCTCCCTGTATATTGGACACTGGAGATAACATGCCCCATATTGGATATTCATTATGACAAAAGTACTAAACGGACAGTACAAACTGTCTTGCATATTTGAAAGATGCTAACTTCAGTATGCCCTGTTAGTAGATTACACAGTTTTTGCGGGTGATGTCGAATTTGCACATGTTTTTAGACATGCAATCTTTAGTAAATCAGGCCCTTTGTCTTTTTCCTCTTCTTTCTTGTCAGTGTGCTACATACTGTTATACCTGGACACAAAAGATTCCCCTGAGCTCAGTCTTCTGGGCTTGAGCAAGTCCTTCAGGGAGAACAGGGTAATCCAGGTCCCTCAGGTCTGTCAACAGCCACTGGTCCAGTGCCTAAAATTTCACGTGTCACAAGATGAGGCACACAAGACTGTACTATAAGCTTCATTATGAGTTATTTGACTATATTTTCACACTTAAAATTGTATACATGAACATTAATTTTTAATATCCCATTCTATTATGACAATGGCCATCAGCTTATAATATGCTAGAAGAAGACCCCTTTAGACTAAACAGTAGTCACACTTAGTGTGGAAGATTTAGATTTGTCAGAAAGATGTTGTTGCATCTCAACTACTAGTGCTGTGATGTTCTAGCAGATTTCTGGTCACTTATTCATGATATGAACATTCCAATCCACATCTAAAAACTGCTCTGTTGGTTTGAAATGTACTGTAGTGACCATGTGGGCTACTACAATCATTTGATATCACTGTCAGTGTTCCTGGAACCATCAGGAAAAATCATGACAATGTGTGCTTTCAGAAAAGTATCATTTTGAAAAAAAAGGTACACTTTCACCATGGAGGGGCACAACTGTTCAGCAACAAAATTTAGGTACACTGTGGTGTACAAATGATGCCTCAGTGCAAGAAAACATACCCCACATGACGCCACTACCAGTTGGTACAGCTGACACCAGGCAGAATGCATTTATGCTGTTTACACAAAAATTTTGCCCTGCTATCAGCATGTTGCAACAGAAACCAGGATTTGTCAGACCAGGAGGTGTTCTTTCAAACTCTCCTCAGTCATCCACTTTTAGTGGTCATTACCTACCATAGCATGATCTTCTTTCTTTAAGGTGACACTACAAGAACCAGCTTTTGTTGCCAACCTGCTTCAAGATGGTGCCCTCTTATATACTTGCATTGATGTGTCAATTTTAAAATATATGCAGGGCACAATACTAATTTGTCAGTGGGTCCTGGCAGCTTGGAAAGTGTACATATGGTCTATTGATGTTTCTGAGCATGCCAACCCAAAGTTTCCATGTTAAGATGCTGTCTCCTTCCCATAAAAGAAAGTAGATAATGTGTTGTGTTAACTGGATTATTCAGTTCATCCTGGGTTATGGACCATCAAAAGATTTTATTTTTCATTAAACTCTACAGTTACAACTAGATAGCTAGACATCCTGTCAGTAGGTTCCTACCTGCTGGTTGATTTGCTGCTGTGACAGACGACCCGCTCCTCCTGCCTCCTCCTGTAACCATTCAACACAGGCTTCTAGCCAGGCAAAGGGAACCTGAACATGCCAGGAGGACTGCAGCCAAGTTTGGGTAGCACGTACCACAACCTGAATCTCAGAAGCCATCCTCTTCCTTGTTGTGTACTTGTCCTTAAGTGCACTCAGTCTTCTCCCCTGCTTGCTGTTAGTATATAGATGGTGCACAACTCCAGTTGGTTATTCTGATGCTGCTGCAGCAAAGTAGTTGATCACTGAGTTAATTTATTCATTTTAAGTTGCATTGGCCAGTGATAGAGATGTTACATGTTAGGAACTACTATATGGAAGTAGTTTACATTCACTGATATAAGACTGAAGCTGTTTATAGAAGAGCTTTGATGAGACAAGTTAACTCTCAAATTTCACTCAATCGTAGCATACAAGAAAAGCTTCAAATGTTATATTTAATTTAGTTCAAGGCACCCTTTAATCCCCGTGGACTAAAGGGGATTTGTTAGTTTAGATGTTATCATCTCTATATATTTCTGCAACCACTTGACACCGGATCTGGTGGTGACTTAACGACAGGGGAGATTATATCATTATGTTACAAGAACATGTGCATTGCCATCAACGTGGATAAGGCCAGTGTCTCAGCTGATAGTCACGTCTGGGGAATATGAAAGAGAGAGAAATGTTGCATTGATAGCATATTACATAAGGCAAAAACATACAAACTGAGACAACGTTTGTGTTGTTTAAAAGATTACCTTAGAGGTAAAGAGGAACTCTCCTACGCGAAGTAATCAAGGCGCCAAAACTGATAAACCCAAGTTATCTATCAGTGTTGATGCTACTGTACCATAGGTTTGTATCCATACAGTATGACCATAAAAACGCTTAGATACAACTGAAGTTATTACGGTCAATAGTCGTGCCTCTACGGAGTAACACAAACGAGCAAAGTTATAGTATAAACAGGAATAACTTGAACAACCTGCTTGATTCTTTTACTGAGCTAACTGCATCCGGAAGCGAAGCTTTGAAAACGCCCCATCTATTTTGTTTGACGCCAGTGTCGACCAATCAGAACGCTCCGCTGATTGATTTGTGTTCTCTTACACCAATCAGCGCATTCTAGTTGACTTTGTACATTTTCAGGTTCTGTAGAGACGGAAAGGGGGACGAGCGAGTTGTTGCACTGCAGGTTTGTGTTTTAAAACGACATTTCTTCTGTTTCATTATCACATAGTGGCCTTGTGAATTTTGAAACATATTGGTAAGATAATATGAATATACATTTTGTATTTATTTTGTCCCCGACGTTACGCTGTGTAATTAGCTCGGCCTGGCTAGCCCCCCTTGTGCTCAACCGACATTATGGCAACATGGCGAAATTAGCTAGCTGCTTAGCCTGAGGTGGCTCGGGGTGGTCCTTTGTACTGATCGCTTGCCAGTTTTTTGTCACATCGTATTCTCGTTAGGCCAGAAAAATCACGGCGTCTCGCTTCGTGCACATTTAGTAAAACGCTAGGTGAAAACTGAAGTTAGTGAAGTCTCTAAAAGGTTAAATCCTGTTTAACATTTACTCGACGGAGCTCGCGGCTAACGCGTTAGCCATAGTTAAATTAACCACGGTTAGCTGTTAGTTAGCCTCAAGGGTAGCTCACTTTCGATTTGGCCATTTTAGTTGTTCTCTATTTATCACTATAAGTTAACAGTTCGGTTCATTAAGTAGGAATCAGACACATAGACGTTTTGCGCCTTAAACAAAACTAGGAAATCTTGCACCTCTATGTCCTCAAACAATACTATTAGCGATGTGATCATACGAGTTACAGTTGTTTCTATTGACTAGATTGATGGTCATTAACTATTCAAATGTGGGAATGAAATAAACGGATGTGAAATTGGTTACTACATACGTTTTTTTATGTTATGTATTTTTATAATACATACACTGTTTTAACTAGCCTCTCCCTTCTCCGGCAGGTCGCAGCAGCTGTTTGGCCCTTGCTTATTTAGTTCCGCCTATCAACACGCCCTCGCCCCAGTAATAAATATCGGTGAGTGCCGGTTTTTCTGGCAGTTTTGTCTCTCATTTTTCTTGCCTTCTCCACGCGGCTACTTTCTGAATTGCCCTAATCTCTTCCTTCATCCTCTTTGCAATGCTGACAGACCACCACCACAGCTCACAGGGGCAAGTTTTGTGCTTTTCCTCTCTCCCTGCTGCCTGCTCCCTGGACCAAGGTGCCCACTTCTCAATCCCTTCCTGTGTCAGAAGATCATGGAGACAGAAATCACACAGCAAGAAGAGACTTCATTCAGCAACACAGAAACTAATGGTATACAATGTACTGGCTGATTATGTTGTTAAATGCATTAGTTCATTGATTGGCAGTGGTATTGTAGTTGAGTGGCTGCAGCTATGACTTCGCAACTATTGCAGACCACAGCCATATAAATTTATTGGGATCTTCTCAAAATTTTGAAAACCCTTGTGAAATTCCTAGTGATCTTTTTGATTTTTAGCTTATAATATCAATAACAGAATTTGAAAATATGTTTCTGTAGTTTACTGTGCTTTTACTGTTTTTTTGGGAGGGTTTTTTGGATTGAGTTTTATCCTAGGGAGGGTTGTGTATATCACGTTGTCAATGTGTGTTTTTATCTCTTTGTGCCAGGTAAGCGCCCCGCTGAGGATGCAGATGAACAGAAATCATTCAAGCGCTCCAGGAATTCGGATGATATGGTAGAGCTTCGCATCCTCCTGCAGAGCAAAGTAAATCAGCTCTCTTTTAATTTTGTGTTTCATGTTTCCTGTCTGTGACGATCTATTTTTTCTTTTCTTTCTTTTGTGCACCCGTTCAGTAAAACTGCCAGTTTATTACATCATCCATTTGTTTTCTTTTTGTTCCCCTGATGACATCTGGCTCTTGAAGAATTATTTTCCGTCTGTTTCATTAGGGGTATTCATTCAGTCATTATATTGATTGTAATTTTATCTTACACCTTATCTGGTGATTACCGATCACACATTGTCATTCATTTTTTATGGGTTCAGTTTTTTTAAAATAGTTTTTGTATTTACAGAATGCAGGAGCTGTAATTGGGAAGGGTGGCAAAAACATCAAAGCCCTTCGTACAGACGTGAGTACATTTATTTTATACACTCTGAATTTTTATTTAGTATTTTTCGTATCTTTTCCCTCACTGCTGCACAGCCTCTTAAAACTAACAAGTGACCTTGGTAGGACAGCAGTTTATTTGAAAACATTAACCCTGGGTAACTGATTAAAAACTTATTTTAATATTTGATAATTTCTTCTATGTAAGGGGTGTGGTTAAATGATGCCTGTGTTGATATTAGACCTCTGTTCATGAGATTATCTGACAAACCCTTTGATGTTGGTTCTGCCTTTTTTCTCTCACAAGAACATGCGATTGCCTCAGCTAAACTGGCCCTAGGCACAAATTTCAGTTTGTTTTTCCATTATGGTAATTTACTGTAACAATTATTCTGTTGTGGCAACATTGATGCTCTTGTTAATTCTAAATTTATGTGCATAGTGCAGTGTTCATGAAGTCACCATAAGCTCCAGCTTACTTTTTCTTATATATAAGTGTTAAGACAACCTGGCCAGTTCTTAATTCATTCAATGTCATTGCCTCTTTCTCTAGCCCTCCACAATTTGTCCCCCCCCCTCTCTCTCACTGTCTCTGGTCTATTCCCCAACATTAAACTTTTCATATTCTTAATATGCCATTACCCATTTCCAATGTCACATTTTCTCCTCTTCTCTCTTTGACAAACCAATCTCTGAGAGAATCAAATTAAATCACATTTGATCAGTGTAGAGCCTGTATATTAAAAATGTATTCCTCTTCCCTCTTCCCTCTCCCTTGTTTATTATTTTACTGTTGACTTTTTTGCCCACTTCCTCCTCTGTTGCCCATGTTCTGGATGGCCCCTCCTGCGCCCGCCCACCTGACACCCTGGTTGGCCCTGCCCATTATCGTGCCCTGTCCCTAAATGGGCGCCTTACTTGATTGACATCTGTGCTCGAATGGCCCTGGCCCCTGCCCATGCCACGCCCAGTACAATGCCAGTGTGTCAGTCCCAGACAGCAGTGGGCCTGAGCGGTATGTCCCTAAGCTCCTCCCTCTCACTGCCTGACTACAGGTCAAACAAACAAGAGAAGATGAATAATAAATAGTCATCCTGCCTCTGTCAAGTCACTGTATTTTAACCTACCTGTTCACAGTATTTTTAATCTGAGTCAATGCGTTCATGTCCAAATCTGCCTGTTGAACCTGTAAAAGCCATGTCAACATCCTTTACATGCCATTTTAAAGTCACGTCAACATTGAAACTTAGGCTGGTGTTGTCAGGGTTTTTCCACAATCTGCCACTGTCTTTTCAAATCTTTGCTATAATCTGTTCCAGTGCCAGTGTTTGCAAATGTCAGTGTTGTTGTGTTAATTTCATTGATGGTTATCTTATCCTCTTCTATGTTTTCACCCCCCCTCCTTCAGAGTGACTATACTGGTGTTTGTTTTCCATTAGATTCGTAAATGCTCATCTGCTTCTTGCACCATCCCTTTCTTTCCCATTCTTTGTGATGTCCCCACTATACTGTTATAGTTCAGATTGTACATCCATTCTGACATGCAAAACACAAGCTAGGATTCAAGTCTTGTGTATGTTTTTTTTTTTTTTTCTGTCTATTTTGCTTCATCTGAGCTTGGTCACTGACTGCTGGAGCTATTGACAGCACAGGATCTTCCTGTCTCTCTCATCTCTTCATTCTTTGGTTTTTATATTTATTGCTTCTCCCATCCTCTAATCTTAAGTGGTGGCAAACTTAATTTTCCTGGGTATAATCTGTTACTTTTCCTCAGCTGTCTCTCATTCTACTTCCATGTACAAACTTTGCTTAAGTTCTCTGAATCAGTATATTCATTGTGTTTATGTTATGTCACTTGGTGGGTGCAGACAACAATATTTGGTATCCATCAGTGTGGCTAAATCAAGTATCGGCACTGCTGCCAATTTGACTAAGACAACGGATGAAATGGAGAATTCATCACTTTTCTCCATCCTCTCTGATCTTTTTAAATGTGTGTTGGGCACCCTATTTGAGGATTGGTAAAGACAAAATCTCTGTAGTGTGCATCCACCCAGTTATGCTTTAGGACTTTAAAAATCTCTCTGGCACCATTGGTGCTCATTCCTGCCAGATCTCCCCAGATTTCACCCTCCCTGTCTTGCCCCTTCAGTGGTCACCAAACGCAGTCACTTTGCTTTGGGTTCCTTTTTTATTCTGTCTCTTTTCTCTTGGCAAAATGTTTTTCTTTTAATTGCATTGTTTGGGTACATGCTTTTTGCCAGTTACTGTGTTGGATTATCAATCACCTACCACATTAGGTTTAGAAAACATCATACCTCAGCAGTTTATTTAGCTGAGTTAGTCTCAGGAGTGAGTTGATAAAATGGGGTTTGACTATTTTCTGTGACAAGGACTACTGAGGGTTGGTATGAATACTCTGATCTGAAATGCTCTTCCCTTCCTCCTGGGATGCCTTGATGGCACCCCCACCCCTCCCTTTCTGCGTGGCTGTGCTTTGCCTTGTCATCGGTGGGTGTAACATGAAGCATTCTGAGTATTAGTGCCGACATCGAGACGGTTGGAGAAATCCTGCTGAAGATTATACCAACCCTGGAAGAGGTGAGTTTGTTGAGCTGTTTGTTTTGGGTGTTTTTACAGTGGGGCTCAAGTGGACTTGACTGTTGCCAGTCAAGTCCACTTGAGCCCATTGGCATAAGCCATTTATTTGGAAATAACAACAGGGAGAGTAATCGTTTTCACCAAATGTGCATTATGCTGCATGCTTTTTGGTTCAAATTAAATTTACAAATTTGCATTAAACTGAATAGGTTGAATCATATTAATATGCCCCTGTCCTGCACAGTACCAGCAGTACAATGGAATGGATTTCGACTGTGAGCTTCGTCTGCTGATCCACCAGAGCCTGGCTGGTTCCATTATCGGGGTGAAGGGAGCCAAGATCAAGGAACTCCGAGAGGTATGCTGGTATCAGGGATGAGGATTACGTGCAGCACTGTTTAGTTTTGTGTGTTATGTAAAAAATGCACAGATAGTTTTTGTCTTTTTTATTTACTGGATTAAATCTAACTACTGATAGATTGTCTTTTGTCTTTAAGTTGTTTATTGTTGATTTCTTAGGTTTCATTCTTCTTGTTCAGTCTGCTGAACCAAAGACAATGTCATTTATATTACCATTTAGATTAAATTAGTTTCAACTTGTCATTTCACAAAGTACTGAGACACTGAAATGCAGGTTAGCATCAACCAGAAGTGTAAAAGAAGCAGTCAAGTGCAATGTAACATACCTATGTATAAATATAAATACATTCAACAGTAAGGGTTGGCATTAATGTTGTAAGACATGTACGTATGAAATATAAATACTAAGAAATGCAGAGGAAACTGCTTAGCAATATGATATACACACTGTAGGTAGGTAACACTAAAGACAGGAGTTCAGTAGACAGTATATTCGGCATGTCTCAAATGTGTCATTTCCCTCCCCCTCAATGACATGCACTACCAGTCAACAGTTTGGACACACAAGTGAATGAAAGAGTGTGTCCAAAATGTTGACAATAATTATTTCTCTTTTGTGTACCTCCAGAACACAAAGACCAGCATTAAGTTGTTCCAGGAGTGTTGTCCACAGTCCACAGATCGAGTGGTGCTGGTTGGTGGTAAAACGGAGAGGGTGGTGGAATGTATCAAGACTATGCTGGAGCTTATCGCTGAAGTAAGAGTCTTGCACAGTGGTTGAGAACTTTTTTTTTTTTTTCTCTCTCTCCCCTCCTGGCTTTATACAAGATATGTAATGTATTGAAACCATCAAATGAAATCCTTTGATTTGAGATACATTTAATGATTGGAAATGGTAAATATAGATTAGTGTTAGACACTCCTCTAGAAAAGAACCCACATGTATATTTGTGTGTGTGTG
>JANJYP010177320.1:0-14164 GCA_024605115.1 Rastrelliger brachysoma
GTCAACAACACAATGAAAAAGGACCAAAGGAAAGGAAAAGATTCAGACTTTTTGATGGCAGAGATGACAGACGCAGTAGAAAATCAATAACATCCACGCATGTATGCAAACACTGACACACACCTTTTCTCATTTCCGCATATCATGACTCACAATCCTGTCCAAATTCATAGTAATTCCATGCCTCTTCCCCGTAGCCCCCTAGAGACTGTGTGTGCCTGCTGCTGTTGGCATATTCACAGCTAACAAATTAAAATGCTTCCCTTTTTCCATCCACAGGAATAAGTCAGTGAATAGAAAACTCGTCCCTGTAGGCGAGTCGGATTGATTAAGGGATGCTTGTTCTGTTTTTACTACTTCTCTCCTTCCAGTGATGGATGGACTCTGAAGAATGTTGGGGGAATGAGAAAAGCAAGGGGAAGTAAAAGCAGAATCTACAGTATGATTTCTTCAATGATATTCCTTGCTCTCCTTTTCTCTGTGGACAACCATGTGACATTAAAAAACATTGCTCTCTAATTCAATCAGCCACTCAAAGCTTCTGCACAGCTATTGGACAGGGTAAAGGTCAGCAGATATGAATGGCCTATTTTCCCACTTACAATCAGTCAGTAAGGATGACTGATGCCTGTATTAACACCAAACCCCATGGGAGGCAAGATGAGCTTGGGGCGCTGCAAAATGTTAGCGCTTAATTCGCCTTCAGCACCTGCTCTTATGAGATGACTGAAGAGACCAAGAGGAGGGAAAAAAAAAACATGCAGGAAGAGAAATAAAGAAGGAGACATATATAAGAGAGGACAGAAATAGAGGTGAGACCAGTCAAACAATTGAGAAAATTACAGTGAGTGTCTGCCAGAGAAGAATGAGCTTTAGGAGAATGATAAATGGAGAAAAAAAAGGGGAGTACAATGTGTAGGTGGTAGAGCATGAGTTGATAGAAAAAGCAATAAAATGAAACTAAATGAGGGGAAAAGTGAGGAGAAGAGTAGAGCAAATGAGTGACAAGGTCGTCGACGGATCAGGGCTCAGCGGGGCACAGAACCGGCTGCAGAGGGAATCAGAGAGAAGCGAGAACAAAAGACGATGAAATACAGTAAAATGAGATTTGTCTGCGGATCATATTTCGCTATTGTCCCAGCAAATACATCCATATAATAATAGTTTCTTTCAAAAGTGCTTCAAAAGGGGCAGCAAATTAAAAAAAGACAGATCATAAAATCATTGGATTTAAAAGAAAACAGATAAAACCAAATCAAGTGTAAGATTAAATAAGAGAAAAGATATACAAAAATAAAATAAAAGGCAGTTTGAGGGAAAAAAAAATCAAATAAAATCAGAGAGCGTTGTGAGAAAATATTCAAAAAGACTCCAGACCACCATATGAAACCAATCATTACAAACAAAAGGAAGTGATGGCAGGCATTGTTTATATAAACTAAACACACTTGTGTACAAAGCTTGACCCCTCTCCCATTGTGTCTAAATGTATGTGATTACTTCTTAAAAGCTACACGGCAAGTGACTCAAACATAGCCCTAATGAGATGTCATTGTTCTATTGTGTGGTTAAGAAATTTGTAAATTGACCTGCGAGAATACAATTTCCCCACATGCTTGTATGAATAATAACTATAAATGAGAGTTTGCTTAAATGAAAAAAAGAATAAATACAGGATGTAAACAATGTTGAGATCCCCTCATTTATTAATTTCTGACATCACAATGCTGCCTTCACCATTGCTCTCATGTCTAGCCCTTTATAGTACAGTTCATTTTGTGAGCACCCACAACATAATAAGGCTATAACAGTCAGTGCAGCATAACAGGGGGCACTACAGTGTCACGTGTAAGCGTGAATTTTAATGAGCTCTTTAATTATTCCACATTTCTACAGTTGACAGCTAATTAGCAGAAGGAGGGGACGGAATAATCTGATTCAACAGGCATCCTCGAAGGAGAGGAGAAGCCGATATTCACCAAACCTCTAGTCCTGCATCATTGTATCTGCTCCGAAGGGAATGTGACTGGTGGTGGAAAGAATGTTTTTGCCCTATTTACTATGTTACCATGTTTACAGTGCAAATGTGTGTTAGCTTTCCTCTGCGCATGCCCGTGTGTATGTATCAGAGACAGACAGCATAACAGGCCTGCATACTTGATTATAATCTCAGCCTGCCCAAGCCCATTAAGTCAGCACTAAGAGGACAGCTCAATTTTATCACTGCGCTTTTTTTTTAGTGTACTTTTTTCATGAAATTAAAGCAAATGCTTGCAACAAGTTAATTCTATTCCCTTGGCTTGGCAATTCCAGGCTTCCCTAATGGGGGCTGATAGAATCAGTGCCTGGACAATCAGCAGGGTGTTCCCTGTTTTCACATCAACCTCTCTTGTCCTGCTCTAGTACAACCAGATGAAAACAACAGACATACCTGTCCAATTAGACCCCCTGCTATTATCTGAGAGTAGAGGAGAGGAAGGGAGAATGGAGTCACAGAGAGATTGGATAAGACGCTAAATCACATTTGAGAATCAATCCTGCCAGCTAGCGCAATCAGCAGGACCAGGAACGTGACAGACTTAGATAAGGTTTGTTTGTCTGCTCTTTAAACAAGCACAGAATAAGACAAACTACCCACGTGTAATTTTTACAATTAATGTATGCAATCCTCTAGTATTTCTGAACTATGCTGTGGCAGATTAGGCTTTGGAGAGATTTCAGTTTCCCTCCATGCCTAGTGGTAAAAAAATTGATTTTAAAAAATACTGGAGGATGTACTACTGCATGTGCTTCTGGATATGTCTGTGTGTGTGTGTGTGTGTGTGCGTGCGTGCATGCATGTGTGTGAACATGGCATTTGAGTGTGGAGACATTGAACTTAGTCTCTGCAAAGAACATGAGAGAAAAACATTTTGACAGATTTAGCTCAAGGCCTAGGAGGGGTACTTTAGATGTCACTGCAACTCTTTTCACTGGAGGGAGAAAAGTGAGGAGTGGTTTGTCATTGCTGAGAGTGGGAGATACAGGAGAGGAGGAGGAGACTACTACCAGCCTGCATGTCTTCCTGTTTGCATAGTTGTATTTGTTTCACTATCATTCCATTTATCTTCTTAACTGTATCTCGTGATTTTCCAATAACATATTCTTCTAAATGTTCATGAAAGCTGTTCTACCATTATGAACCAGAAGGGGGCAGTATAGGGGAAAGTGCAGGATAGGATCCAACATTGTCTGGGGAAGTTTTCTTTGTGCAAGAAGTCACTCCTGCCTAGTAATAAGCTCAAAGAAGTTAGTTTAAGTGGTCATGTGATGGAGATGGGATGACTTTGCTGCAGTGCTCCTCCACTGTCACTCTCTACCCTTGAGAGTACAGGGAGCTGCTTAAGAGACACTTAATCAATATTTAGCCCCTCCATCTGACCCTTTTGTCTCCCAAAAGCATCTATCTATATATCCTCTCATTCATGTCAGGCCTTATCAATATAAAACTCAAAAAAGAAATGACTCAAAAAAACAACTCCAAACTATGATAAATCTGTCAGAGAGACAATAAAAGACCAAATACATTTCAAACACACACACACACATACACACACACACACACACACACACACACACACACACACACACACGCACACACACATCACAGCATGTAACAATTCATAATCACTGGAAACACAATTTCCGCCGTTTTATATGAACAGATGAGACTTCAACCATCTCTAATCAAATCCAATCTAAGTTGTGGGATTTTTATGTGTCAACTTTTAAATGCGTTACTGCTAAAATCAGCTTCAACTGTTTCAAGTCATGAAGCACTTTATTCTCACTCACCAGGTGGTCCTGCACCAGTGGATCCAGCCTATTTGTTTTTTTTTATTTTCAGTGGGCTTTAACTAAGCTCAAGAGACATCCCAATTTGTTCTTCTGTAGAGACAGAGTGCTATTTTTTGGTTAAAATGTAGCTGGTGATGGTGATTAAAAAGGAATCAAAAAGGAGGAAATGAAAGAAATGGGGGAAGTGTATCTTATCTATTTTCAGAAAGAAAAATAATGTCTTTTAGCTCTTAACTTGACCCATTACTTCACCTGCAAAGCCATTAAAAATGCACAAAGTTTGCAAAAAGTTGGAGGATTGTTTATAAGCGACTTAATGTTCACCTCCGGGTCGTCATCTCCCCACTCATTATTTATTAATGGGAATATGCACAGCTAATTACTAATTAGCTTTAAATTGATGACTCATAGCAGAATTTTTTGCTTCATTAACTGACTGTTTATCTACTGAATTAAACATGGCAGAAAGCATACCGGATTTGAATTAGAGCAAGATGACAGACAAAGGATTGCTCTTTGCATGTGTTTGTGTGTGTATGTGTGTGTGTTTGACAGAGAGGAGGAGACGCTGTGTGCTTAACAGTGAGTGAGCGACTGTGTTTTGCATGCACAGGTGTGGGAGTGTGTGTGTGTTGGCTTACTAGAAGCATGTTAACAGTATTCAGTGTGAAATTCAGTGGAAAAAAAAAAATTCACACAGGATGTAGAAAGACGGTGCCGCATAGTATTATGATGTGTAGATGTGTAGACGATGCCTAACATCAAAAGGCCCTACTTCTGAAGCAAATGAGTTTCAGATTGGCTTGGGTCCATCTGGACACCAGATCAGGATGTTATAGACACTGATCTATAACTAACAGCCTGCTACAGCAAAACTAAAGCGGAGATGGAGACAAAGTCAGAGAGTTTAAAACAAACATAGAAGACAGAGACAGAACATAAAAAAACAAACTCACAGTACTCACGGTGACTCTGAAAGGTGTTGCAGCAGTAGATGTAGCCTCCATGGTGGGTGTAGTCTTGTCTGAGGAGCTGCCTGGCATACTGCGTCGGCGTCCTGTCCTCTCTGGAGGAGACTCTGTGAACAGACAGAGATGTTAAAAATTGCTAAATTAACTGTGAAAAATATACTTTTTTTTTTTNTAAATCTCATTAATTAACAAGTTGCACGATATAAACAAACATGATGTAATGTGTTAACAAGTGATATTCGAGCATGGACATTGTCAGGTTAGCTGCTTCCAATCTCAACGCTAATGTAAGTTAATAACCTGCTAGCTCTCGGTTCATATTTAACACATAGATAGGAGAGTGGTATCAAGCTTCCCATCCAACTCAAATTTTTCCACATAATTTCAAACTTCAAACATTTGAGCATTTTCAATTCTACAAAGCACACTGTGTGATCGGCTGTCAGTGTGTTATCACTCTCAGAAGCTTCAGTCCACTTGATCTACCTGTCTTTACGCTATCTGGGGAATACAGAGCAACCCAGAGGAAACTCACACAAAGACAGGGAAGAACAGGCGAGCTCCAAAGAGAGACTACCTAAACAGAACTTTAAAATGAGCTACAACATCGAAAGGCAGACATAGCTTTGATACCGTAGAAGTACAGTTTTAAGGTGCCACATACACTTGGACTCAGAACGGAGAGACTTGGGTTCAATTTCAAACTTAGGATGTTTTTGTGGTGCAATGAAAGGGTGAATGATGCTTTAAAATGATAAACCCAAAGACTAGGGTGTTTAAAGCATTCAACAACACTTTTTGACTTTATATTTGATTTGATCCAAATAACTTCCTCCTGCATTCCCCTGTGAATATATCTGTAGCCTGGATAAGGTGTAAAATAGATTAGCGTTTGCTCTCCATTCTTGATTTTCTGATCCTTCGCCCTTCTACTGAACTTTCCTCTGTGTTATCGTTTTATCTTGCGTGCCTGTATATATCAAATGTATCAAATTCTTGGTCTGAACCAGACAAACAGTACAGCAAAGTATCACATCAAAATAAAAGTGATGTGACAGAGTTCTGGAGTCAGAGAGCGTGTATAAGTATGTAAAAGAGCAAATCTAGACATGTCCAAGAGGAATGTGAGTGATGTAGTACATGCAAGTCTCCACAGATTTCAGATAGCCATCAGTGCTAACTCTCAGCTTGTACACAGAGCAAACTAACAACATGTTAGGAAGGTAGTGAACTTGCACAACCCCAGAATAACAAAATAATGTAAATGGAGTTCTATTGCTAATTACAATTATAACAAGTCACTCAAATAAGTCACAGTTGTGCAGCTGATTATAGAACCGCTTTTCACATAATTAAAGTTACTGATTTGAGATACACACACTGAAAAGTAACAGAAAATGGCAACAGAAAATGTTTGTCATGCTAATAAAATCTTGCAGTCATGACATTGCTGTTGTGTTAGATTAGAGACCTATGACTGTCAATGACACTGGAGACTAAAGACTGGAGACTCTCTCTCTCTCTCTCTCTCTCTCTCTCTCTCTCTCTCTCTCTCTCTCACACACACACACACACAAACACACACTAGAATATATAATGTATATCAGTAGTGTTCACCATTTTATTGGGAACTCCCTGCACACCGCTGATTCAATCATCTCAAGATTTATAAGCAACATCTCTGGAAATTAAATAAGATGATTGATTAGCCACTACAAGCTAAGCAAGTTTCAAGATATAACACTTTGTGGATGAAAATAATGAAATGCGATTAGCGAATACAATACAATACATAATAATCCAATCTTCAGCTTCAGTTTGACATAAATGGTCACAATTCTTCACCCAACCACTGTGCACAAAGTGTAAGGACGCTTTTGAATGTGGTAATACAATTGTTTTCACGTTCACTTTAAACTAATCTGTAACAAAGTGTGGCCAATATACGGCATTATAGCAGTGAGGCTGACATTGCTTGGACACCAAATGTATTACTGCATTTCACATTGTTGCATCAATTTTCATCTAAACTATTTTCACTCTACAAAACAAAGAAAAGAGGCATTGAATTTCATATTCTTGTATAAGTGTTAGCACTAAGTGTTAGTACAGTGATCCAGTGCTGAAATTGGATGGCTCAAATATGGTGCCACTTGTATTTGTGTCTATCTGCATTTAGGACATATCTAATAGATGAGCACACTACTGGAAGATGTTGGTTTGTCAGAGCTATACTGTATATTGCCTTATCAAGCTGAGTTGTGCTAAATTAGCTGTCTGCTGTTTAACAGGCCTGTTGACTGAATTAGTGCACACTGTTATTGAAGAACGAATGGAGGAATACCATTTCCCGCCATGTAGAGCACTGGCTTCAATCCCAACCCACACAACTCTCTATCTAATGTAAACATTGTCCGCAGCAACAAACGGCAGACAAACACAACATGTTCTGACACCGAGCAGACGTCCTCTCCTGCAAAATCAAATCTCCGTAATTGAAAAGTGGAACCATCTGGATGCTCAGAGCAGTGATCCATTTCTCTGTAGAGGTACAGAGGATTTGATTTTAAACTAGCTTAAGTCCCTGTGTCACAGAGACATGTTAAGCCCTTCTTGGTTGAAATATACCAGTTGGAAATTCGAGAGAAGACATCTGTTTTAGTCTCTTTAAACAATTTGGTGCATAGGACACAATGTTTTTAAGAGGTGACAGGTAAGAGGTGGCCCATGTCAAAGCTGTGTTAAACCATTTCAAATCAGATCTTTAACTGTTCACACAAGTTGTTTGTTTCAATGTTAACGAAAAATGTATACATAACCCGGAGCTTTATCTGTCTCATGAACACAAAGATACTAAAGGGAAAAAAAAACAAAAAGCCGGAGATCCTGGTGAGTTCTGAGTTCAATCAGAGGCCGAGCTGGACACAAACACAGAGATACACTTCAACAGACATGACTAACTAGTTTAAATATAATGTACAGCTGGCATTTTGGTTGTTTGGGGTAAGTAACTCATGAGGCAAAGATCTGTCTGAACACATCACGCCGATTAAATATTTACAATTTGCAGTGATATCTGCAGTATTTCTCTAGAAATGTACCAGCCAGATAGCTTAAATCTCAGACCTGTCAAATCAAAGTCATGCAAGTTCAAATCTACAGCTCAACAGAGTCAGCCCAGAGGCCAGTTGTAACACACACAAGGTATTGCTACATTTTTCATATTTGTAGAAAGGTGACCGAAGATGTTCATGCTTCATCCTGGAGACTTTGTTTTACAAATAAAAATTATTGGAATTATTAGTATGATGGCTTCAACATGACAATACTCTCAGGTGGAGTTGCATCCAGCTCTGAATCTTCATTGCCTCACTGAATCACGGCTCTGCATAAATTGATCATATGAGCTGCTTTTAAAAGCTTAACATGCAGTAAATTTTCTAATGGGTGACAAGAAATGACAGATGTAGGAAAGTGGCCCCATGAAAATCTTTTCATCCATTGTAATATCACACCATTCAATAAAAACTGGTAGGTCAATAAACATTTCAAATACACAAAAATACTTCTTCATTATTACAAACAAATATGGAGGCATTCAAATATCAGCTGCCACAATTTAATCCTTTTAAATCTGAAAATCATTCATGAGCAAACAGGGCTGACAATGCAATCATGAAAAATGACTGAATTAAGTCTGTGTGAACTTCTGTGTCTCCAGACACTGGATTTACCCCTCCAGTCTACTTTACTTCTTAATGGAAAACTCCCCACTTGTACGCAGCTGGCTGCTGGGAGCGCTCAGAGGAAAGCTTGCACACTCACACACATGCATCATTTTGTTGTGTGTTGCGTTATGTGTTGTGAACTAATTGTTGTGTGAAATTGCAGTGCATGCTTCCGCATGATTTTGCCATCTGTGTGTAATGTATCTATAAATGCAGGGAAGATTTCCCTTGCTATAACTGAATCCTGTGTCTGACTCTAACCCCCTAACTAACAGCAAATAGTAAACAGACATTTGCACATGGTGCTACATCAGATTGGGGCCTCCATAAAACTTCAATTAAAAGCACAAATTGCCCAAACTAAACCCTGAAGTAAATCATCAAAGAGCTATTTTGTACTGCATGTGGTGGTTGTTTCCTGATTGTAAACACCTGTTTAGAGGGATCTGTCTACCAGTTGATTAGACTTTTTCATTATTTGAAGTTCTGTACTCTAAGTGTATGTTGGGAGACATCCAGCATGCAAGGCTGTATTTGTACGGTCAATTAAAGGGTTAGAGAGCTCACAGACAACTGCTGTTGTGTTGGAAGATTTAACTACAAAGTCTGCCTTTAGACCATCGATGGAAAAGGTCACTAATTAGGTTGCACCTCCACCACAAAAAAAGGATTTTCAGGATATTTTATTAGGCAGCCATTACATGTTTAGTTTATTTGTTATTCATTTGTATCATGTATGGATAACATTGATTTATAACACTGTTCTGGCAGGCTAGGCTAAAACTTACTTACTGTACATATTAATTTACAGTAGATTAAAAGTGTTGTTGTTACATGTATTGTCTTAGAAAAGACTGCATTGATCCAGCATAGTAGATTCCCACATATTTGTGTTTGCAGAGAAATTTTATGTGGTTACAAGGCTACAGATGTGGTGTTAAATCAGTGTAAGAATTCACAAATTAATATTTAATTTCCAGTAGGTTAACTGGAAGTAAAGTCTGCTCCATGCACTGTTCAAACTGCAAGGTGCATCCATGTTCCCAATGCTTCTCCTTATGTGGGGGCAAGAAAAAGCTTATTTATTTATTCAGTTATCAGAGTTATCATCAGCAGATTTGTGAAAACCAGTGTAGAAAGTTTGATGTAAACCACTACATCTAAAAACCTGGGCCCTTTTGCAGATTTTATTGCAAGGGTCTCCCTGAGGGCAACCATTTTCCTGTCACTGATCTAGAGTTTTGTTTTACTAAACTTGTTTCCAATTTATTCCCTTTCTACATATCATGCTCCCCATACTCTATTATCTTCTTCTTCCCCTGACCCTCTAAATTTGCCTCCTTATCACGATCATATCCTTTTCATATCATTTTCCTTCACAAAATCCCTTTCTTCCCTCCTGATTTATGTTCTCTTTAAACCTCTATCTCTGACTTTTCTTATCTTTACAAACTAGTAACACTGGTGCTTTCGCTCTTCATCTCCCAAATCAAATCAAATTCTCATCTGTCTTTGTAGCTCTCTTCCTACTCTGCTTCATTTAAGGTTGATTGAAAGTGCTATTGTTGCTGCTATAGGAAAAAAGACTGCATTAACTGCTTTCCATTTATGTTTGCTCCCCATAAAACACATACCACCACCTTTTCATCACCTATCTATGTATGGATAGAGTCTGTCTCTCCTTCACCTTCACCTAAACCTCCTCACAGTTGGTTAAAGGGACTCTGAACATGTCAGAGAGATCTATCTATCCATTTATGTATCAATCTAAAGCTTTATTTCCTTCCTTTGCTCTTTACTTCCCTCCATTAACATTTAGTAATATAGGTCAAACTGCATATTTCCTTAGTGCTTCCCAACCAGGCGTCCTTCTTCCAGAGAAGGGTGCCAGCTAACCTTTCCTTCCTCTCAGCCCTGACCAGCCCAGGATACTGAAGCTTACAAAATGACTGTAGACGAGGGTGGGGGAGAGGAAAGGTTCTAATCTGTCATATATATCTGAAAAATAACATATTCAAACATGTGCAGACATAATGCTTGGCAGGTGGTAGTGTGTCACAAACACTGAGACAGACAAGTGACTGATGCGAGGGGGGACAGGAATGGTGATGAACATTTGACATATGAAGTTATTTTTGGTGAGGTTGTGCCAAATTGCTGCACTGGTAGAAGAATAACAATGATTGACTCCCTAAACAAACATTGTTCTTTTGCCTGGAGTGATGTGCTTTATGATCATTTTGATCTTTTAGTGTTCGGGGAGCCAGCTGCGCTAAGTGGCTCCATGTTACATTAGTAATCATTCTGCTGACTTAGAGTGGGCGATTTCTATCTTCTTTTTATTTATTTTCTTTTTACAAACAAAGAGTTCCTCTTCTCCACTAAAAATATGCATCCATTTATCATAGTACATGTACAAAATTACATTCACACACACGTCACCGTTTCTGTTGGAATGAACGATGTCTATTGGCTAAAATCAATCAAGTCAATTAAGCTATGCTTTTATGTTGTGTATGCATTCTTGAAGCCTAACAGCCATTTTGAGTGCATTTTCTTCTTTATAACAATTACAAAGCTCAATTGTTGAACATTTTGAGACCACATTAAGTTAATGTGTCGAAGTCCAATATGGATGTTGTGCCACCAACTGGGTGTCTTTTCTGGGTGTTCTAGCTATGTTGAAATATACCATCATGACAAAAAGGCCAATAAAGCTATTTTATGCACATAGTTTATATTCTGCAGCTTTACACATCCTATATTAACAACGGAATATGCTGCAGGTTCTTAAATGGTCCAACCAGCACAAGTGCACATCTGTTAAACATCTGGACATGTCTCACTCAAGACAATCTTGATAATAAATTATACATAAACAAAGACACAGTAAACACATGACTGTAGCCCACATGTTCAAACACTCAGCAAAACATTGCTTCCTAGTGCTACTAGTAGTCAAAATCTCTGGATAGGATAAACTACAATTATCCATCATACTTAATCTGTACTGGAACTCCTTAAACCTCGGGGCAGAGAGAACAAACTGTAAACACAACACTGACATATCACTTTTTAGGTTGATAGGGAAAATAAGTTAGCAAACAATCGCTTATCTAACTCCTGGGGGAAATATCTGGTTCTTTAGTGTCTAATTGCACCATGATGTTCATCAGTTAGTCTCTAACTTTGTCTGTATGCTGCTAGGTGATACTTTTTTTTGCATGCAGTTGGTTTTTAGAAATTTTTATTTGTTATATTATGTGCCTGTTGTGGCTGAAAGAGAGAAATGACAGTAAACCAAGACAGTAAAGTTGTTGGCAGTAAAATCGAACAAGCTATAAAGCTCTGTAGAGCTAAGGGTAACTGCAGGGTGGGGTGAAAATTACAGGTGAGTTTGTCAGTACAAGCGACAGCTTTCACATACAAATAGTCATTTGATCCATTGTTAAGACAGACTATTGATTGCAGCTGCTTTAAAGTGTGTATTTAAAGAAGGTAGGAATATAATCCATCTAATGCTGAAGCTTATGAATAGAGAGTCTGAACAGCACCCTGTTATCAATAGCAGCACGTGTCAGCATGTTAAGAAGTCTATACCCTCAGGGCTGAAAAATAGCCTCCAAAGAGAATGCAGAGTTCTTGTGTTATGACAGGATGGAAAAAGCAGAGAAGAATTCAAACGCATACACACACACATTCCTCTATGGGCCGATGAAATGCGCAGCAAAAAAAAAAAAAAAATCACAGGCTGTCAGACTGTGTTTACTGTGTTCTCTCTACCTGGAGGACTATCTTCTCTCGGTCTGCCTGGCCTCTCATCTTCCCTCTTTCACAAATACATCACTTTTCTGTTTTTCCTCTCAAGTACAAGACAACTAGAACTTGTCTTGACTGGCTGATAGTGCCGCAAAATAAAAAAGAAAATAGCTGCATCTGTCTGGAATATAAACTGTGAATTAATGTCAATCAAAGAGCAATTTCCAAAAAAAAGATTTATTTATTTATATTGTCAGAAGGCGTAGTCTGATTAGTTGTACTGTATATCTGGCTCCCAGATGGATAGTGAACCATATAATGCAGGTCACAGTGGAGGCCCACACAGGCACATACAGGCTGTGAAGCTCAGTCTTTAAAAAAAAAAAAACGTGTGGAGAGGGAGAGGAAAAGAGAAAGTGTGTGAGACAGAGTGTTTCCTTATGTGTGTACACAGAGACTACGATGAATTAACATTGAACTGTTAGGATAGCGCTGGACTTTTGACCCCCGAGATGCAGTATTTACTCAGTGCAGAGATGATGGGGTGATAAAGTAGTGCTGCCCCGTCTCCTCTGAGGACATGAGGGTGTAAAAGAGAATCATTTCGGCCTCCAGCCACCACTACTGCAGATACTGTCAACAGCTACTTAAATTTCTGCTAACATTGAGACAAAAAACTGTGGGCTGATCAAAGGAACCTCAAAATGGAATATAACAGGTGATCTCTTACATCTGTGAAACATAGTCACCAAGTAAATAATGTAAAGTACAGATATTGGCAACATCAAGCAACCTTACGCTCAAGTAAACTATACAGTTTCCTCAAACTAAAAAGATGTCTATATTTGACCATGTTCAAGTGATATCCAGAGAGAGAGGGGGCTCTGGCTTGGTGTTTAGTTTGGCACATGGACGCCTTTGTCTGAAGTGTGTTATGGGAAGGGCTGGAGGAAGAGGACTGTGAAAAGGAGAGTGGGGTGCAAAACAAGGAAGTTTGTGTTTGTGCAGAGTTACATTCCTGTAACTGCTGACTGAGATCCTCCTCAATTCAATAACAAGTTACAGTACGAGCAAGACGCACAGATATGAAGCTAAACGTTGTGTACGGGATCGGTGTCAGTTGATAATGTTACCATATGATATGTACTGTAAGATGTTTTCCCTAAAAAGAGTGAAGATTGCACAAGGCGAGCTCAGTGTTTGGAGTTGACAGACTCAATTTACTGGCAAAGCTGCAGTTAAGATTATCATTTCTGCATGACTTTTAATATTTGGCCTTATGGATTTCATAAACCTGTCTGACTTTATTGCTCATCTCTTTTCATATATTTCATTCTGTCCCTAGAACCACAAATATTTTAACGTTTTTTAACCCCCAATTATCATTTTGTGCAAGAAAAGAGTAAGATGAGGGTGTCAATACAACACAATTCATTATTTCATTATGAACCTTGTAGCATTATCAACTGTGTGCGTTTTCATACAGTATGCACATGTAAAAGTAACTGTGCTTACTTGCACATACTGTCTTGCTGTTGCTGTTTTTTGGGCGAGCAATAGCAAAAGATCTTTCGACAGTTCTGCAGCTATTTCTCCAAAACTGTTCTCTGGCTCTGGTTTGTAATCTGAGTGGATATCGATGGATTATGGGGGGGATTAGCCTGCACCTGTCCCCCTGTTATTGGAGTCTTTTGGGTGCTCAAAAGCGCTGCGTCATCTGGCATCTATCTCTATGACTCACCAGGCAGAGGGAAAAGAGGGTAGGCAAGGACACAGAGACTCCAAGTATAAGGAACGAAGACCAGACAGTAATCCCAGGTTAAACACTGACATGACGTTTCGAGTTCTGGCAGTTTCATTTCAATACTT
>JANJYP010177323.1:0-11993 GCA_024605115.1 Rastrelliger brachysoma
GACAGAAATGGAAAAAGAGAGAAAGAAAAGATGAGACAGGTGGGAGACGCAGGGGTGAGGGGGAGGGGAGGGAGACGGCGAGAGAGAGAGATGACCGTGTGCAATAGACGGAGACAGGCAGACGAAAGAAAAATAGCAGACGGGCGAATGGCGGGCGTTTAAGTGTTCTTCTTCATCATCACAGATTGGAGCTCGGGTTGCCGGGGCTGTTTCGGGCAAGGTTAAAGGAAGCCATAAGCACATTGTGATGTTGAATGATGACATGATGGGTACAGGTAGGACGGGGAGCAGAGACATTACAGTGTCGGGTCAAAAACACACTCATAAAGGTGCTCGCAAGTGAGGCGAAACACTCCTAACAGCTTCAGTCATTTCCAGCCCATTATCATAAAACTGATAGCTCTAGCCCTCTGCTTTGATTGAGTCAACTTTAAAAGATTTATGCACAATAAACACACAATGTGAATATATAACACATCATTAATATATTAATAATGCAATATTTCATTTCATAACTACCCCATTTTTAAATTAAAATAGTAATACTGACCTCACATGTCGCACCTTACAGCATGCTTGGTTCATTTTACCCCCAAAATTAATAAGTGTTGGACTAAATTAACAACTTTGGAAATCACTTGAGATATTATTTTGTGGACAGGTGCAAAGGTTTTAACCTGATGTGGTACAGGCAGAAAGGTCAAGACAAGGTGGGACACTAAAATCATTAATATTCATCCCTCGGGTGTAAATTAGCATATGAAAATTTGATGGCAGTTTGACTAGTAGTTGTTAAGAAATCTTAAAATATCTGTACCAACAAAATCCAAAGTCTAATTTTATAGTTTGTGATTCAAATGGGTGTCGTTTTCATATATGTCTCTTTCATATGAAGGCTGAATATACAGAATGTCTCTTTTAAATAGGATGAGGATTATGTATGTATGTTTATTTCTAGTTTTTTATCTCATGATGCTTCTGTTTTTTTTAGCCTCTGAAAAAGCATTGATGATCATGAGACACTTAAAATCTCACTGAAATGCTAGCTTTGACACTAACAACACTTTATTTTAATTTCTATGTGTATCCATCTGTAATTTTGGAGGTGAAAGTTTTCCTAAAAGGCAAAATCCCAGTGTCTTTATTTCATTTTCATATTTCATATTACAGCATGTCAGGCTGTATTTTAAGAGGGGATATTACAGAAAACAAAAATAGCATTTCTTGATATCAGAGTTGATATTAAAGTTGTCGGGTGAGAACATGAAGCTTTTGCTCTCTGCTGCTTTATTAAAACAAAATTCAGCAACTTCTTGATGTGATGAAATTGCACCATTTTGTCTCATAGTGCTAAAAAAATGAATATTCAGTGTCTGACTTTTCTTTTTTTTTTTTTTTTTTGAAGTGTACAGTGAATCAGTTTTGAATGCATCTGAATGGATTCATGCAGCATAACCGCACAGCCACTGCTCCTGTTGTAGTTACTGGTTAAAACCCAGCGGAGGGTGAACGATAAGCACCCAGCCGACCGTGCCCACCACTTGGCGCCCTCCGCCACTGCAGCTGTTAACTGCTGCCGATCCCCCCCACCGCCTGTGGGCTCAGGGTGGCTTTCCCAATGAGCCAGCCCTGCGTCATGAAGCCTTACAGGATACCAAGAGTAAGAGTAGGAGGAGGATTAGTAGAGCCCTGATTGAGAGAAGGGGGTGTTTGTGGGTGGGAGGGGTGTGCAGGGTAGCAATGAATGGCAGCAGGTAGGCAGGCAGATGGGCCGCCAGGAACCCTGGCGGGTCCCTGTGGAGGTGCAGGCGGCCGAGTTCAGCATGGAGCTCACCCTGCCCGGCGTCAGCACTTTAGGGAGAAGCTGGGAAAAGTGCTGAGGTTGCAGCCACGTGTGGAGATGAGATGAAGTGGTGAAAATTTAACCAGCCTGATGAAAGTTTGCATTTGCATGTTAAACAGGAGAGAAAGAGACAGAGAGAGTAGGGGGGGCACATGCTGAGAGGTGAAGTGTGAGAGGGCAGGAGGTGAGTAAGTGGGGGGAGGGAGAGGAGAGAAAAAAATGGACAGGTTTTGGAAGAGTTCCTCTGTCTGCTTTTCCGATATGACGTTAATTTTACCTGACACCTCGGGGCGTAGCACAGCTTTGTTTTTTTTTTTTTGTTTTGTGTTTTTTTTTTTTTTTTAATTAAACGACCCTGACTTGACCTCAAAACTAACATCATATCCCTCTTCCAGTTTTGCTTCTTGATAATTAGCTGCAAGGACGCCGTTTGTTTCAAGGACGCCGGCTACATCCCTCTCTCTGCACTGCGGCCTCGCTCACTCGCTCGCTCATATACATGCCAGAGCCCCGTAGCACTTTCTGTTGACTGCCGTTCACATGACGCTACATAAAGCAGCCAGTGAGCTCTGTGGTCTGCAGAGAAGTGTGCTGAGAGCGAGAGAGAGAGAGAAAGAGAAAGAGAGAGAGAGAGTGAAGCGGCGTGATTACATAAGGTTGGGTAACAGGCTCACTGTGGGGATACACACTCACTAGACAGTGTTGATGGAGTCTTTCACAGGCCTGATGGGGTGTTGATTAGGATGTGCTCACACACAAGGAGCAGATGCTGAAATGGATTCTAATGTGCTTTTTTCTTCTCTTTGTTTCTCTCTGCTTTATATTCATCACTTCTTTCAACCTCTGCCAACCCCACCATCACCACCATCACCCTCTTTCTCTCTCTTTTTCTTTTCCTTTCGTTGCCCCTTTGGCTGTTCTCCTCTCTTATCTGCGTGCACACCAAATCACGTCCCATTCTCCTTCCCCTCTCACCACCTCCTTCTTTTCATCCTCCTCCTCCTCTTCTTCTCCTTCTTCCTCCTCCTACACTGATTTCCAGGTGCGGTGCGAGCCTCCAGCATCTTCCCCATCCTCAGCGTCATCCTGCTCTTCATGGGAGGCCTGTGTATAGCTGCCAGTGAGTTCTACAAGTCACGCCACAACATCATCCTCAGCGCAGGGATCTTCTTTGTGTCTGCAGGTGAGTCGAAAGAAAAATGAACACACTGAAATGAGACAGGAGGAGCGGGGATTGTTGGGATCAGATAAACATTTGTGTGTGTGTGTGTGTGTGTGTGTGTGTGTGTGTGTGTGTGTGTGTGTGTGTGTGTGTGTGTGTGTGTGTGNAGCTGTTTTGCAATAAAGGACTTTCACTGGGTTATGAATAGCAGCTTACAAAATCACTAGCAAAATGTAATAATGTTATTTTGCAGTGTTTTATTGACGACATAAAAGCGATGTGAGGTGTGAAAGCTTCGTTGTCTCCATGTTAGCTTAATTAAAACTCTTCTGTCTTTGTGCTGTTCTACTTTTATAATATGTTATGTCATTCATATTTGACCAGTTATTAGTGGGAGTAATTAGAGGTTATTGATACAGTCAGACTGAAAGGATGCTGAATAGTAAAAATCCTTCAGTCACACAAATTCACACAATATCTTGACAGTTATCTAATTATTGCACAAATAAAACTGGAGGTGATTCAACAAGATTAAAAGGTTTTATGCTGGGGGGTTTTTTTCTTTAACCCTCCTGCTGTCTTTGGGTCAAGGATGGACAGGAATAAAGGAAGGAAGGATGAAAGAGTGGGAAGAAGGAAGGAGCAAGGGATGAAGGAAGGATAGTGGTGGGAAGGAAGAAAAGAAGGGAGGAATAGAATAGAATAGAATAGAATAGAATAGAATAGAATAGAATAGAATAGAATAGAATAGAATAGAATAGATGTACTTTATTGATCCAGAAGCAAGGAGAGAAGGAAAGGAGGATGGAAGGAAAGAAGGAAGGAAAGCAGTAAGGAGCAAGGAGGATGGAAAGAGAGAGAAGGAGGGAAGAGCGGAAAGCAGGGATGGAGGAAGGAAGGAAGGAAGGAAGGAAGGAAGGAAGGAAGGAAGGAAGGAAGGAAGGAAGGAAGGAAGGAAGGAAGGAAGGAAGGAAGGAAGGAAGGAAGGAACAATCTAAACAGAGGAGTTAATTTGACCTGGGAAGACAGCAGGAAGGTTAAAGGAGTTGTTTATTGTCTTGGAGATAGGCTTATTTTCTTTCAAGTGCAGGATTTGATGATGAGAATATCGATACCACCATACCTTGTTGCTTGTTAGCNTTGTTTATTGTCTTGGAGATAGGCTTATTTTCTTTCAAGTGCAGGATTTGATGAGAATATCGATACCACCATACCTTGTTGCTTGTTAGCACAAAGTAAGTTACCTTTGAAACCTACAAAATATGTCTGCCAAGCACCTCTAATATCATTTGTTTGATCTGCTGAGAAAGTTTAGAGGTGCTCATAGATAAAGCCTAGTTGTTCTCCATGTTTTTAGTATGTGAGCTAAGCTAAGCTAAGCTAACTGGCTGCTTCATATTTACTCTGCCAACATGAGAGTGGTATCAATCTTCTCATCTAACTCTCTGCCAGACAGTACATGTGAGCATAAAAATGCCTTTAAGTAGTTGCATTTCTCACATCTGTTGTAATTATTGTGCCACCACATGATTTCAAAGGGCTGTATTAGCACTGGTTTGTTTTGCGTTGTTGTTCGTCTTCTGCATTGCATCTACAAGTCACTTCTTCTTTTCGTCCTGCTTTTGTCTTCCTTTCTTTTCTCTTGATCCTGTTGCTAGGCTAAAAGCCACCCATTGGGATTCATCTCTAAAAATATGGTGTCCCTGACACACTTTCCCTATGATCCATCTTCCCAGATATACCATGTCAAACATTTCTCCGTGTGTGACTAAACTAACAGTGAAAGTACTGTATATATGATGAGCTAGACCACAGAGCCCAGCCCCGGCGTGGATTATTTTATGCTCTGTCCCAAATGATCTGCATCAAGACCTGAAGCCTTCCTGTTTCTCACTGCAAGGGCAAAGATTAGGAGTCTAATATCAGTCATGTTGGATGGAGAGTTGGACAGGATTAGCACACTGTGTACAGTGCATGAATCAGCTCTCGTGTTTGGTATGATACTGCATATTAAGTTAACCATACACCAAGAATAACTCGGCCTGTGAGCTCATCCTGACTTGTTTTTTTCTTCTCTTTGTCATTTTCCTCCTTTTCCTGTACCCATGAACCCATTAACCATAACCCACCCCTCTCCTGTTGTATGTCGCCCATCCTGCACCTCCCAACCCTTCAGGCCTGAGCAACATCATCGGGATCATCGTGTACATATCAGCCAACGCGGGGGACCCATCAAAAAGCGACTCGAAGAAAAACAGCTACTCATACGGTTGGTCCTTCTACTTCGGCGCCCTCTCCTTCATCATGGCCGAGATGGTGGGCGTCTTGGCCGTGCACATGTTCATCGACCGCCATCGACAGCTTCGAATAGGGGCGCGTGCAGCCGACTACCTCCAAGGCTCGGCCATAACGCGAATCCCTAGCTACCGCTACCGCTACCGGCGCCGCTCGCGTTCGTCTTCCCGCTCCACAGACCCATCACACTCCCGTGACACCTCGCCAGTGGGCCTCAAGGGCTTCAGTGCGCTGCCATCCACGGAGATCTCCATGTACACGCTGCCCCGGGACACCCTCAAGTCCTCCGGCACGCCCACCGCCACCTACAACTCTGAGAGGGACCACAACTTCCTGCAAGTCCACAACTGCATCCAGAAGGACCTGAAAGACTCGAGCCACACCAACACAGCAAACCGCCGCACCACACCGGTATGAGGGAGTCGAAACAGGCCAGGGCCAGCCCGGCGGCAAAAGGAGACCAGGAGATACGGGAACCCCTGTGGGTGCGGTATGCCCCAGGAGAAGATGGATTTCCATGTTTATAGACATTTGTTCTTTTTTGTTCAGCTGCATGACTTTTCCATTAACCATTGTTGAGAGAGTTTCAACAAGTCTGCTATGTTCCTGGATTGAATGGCAGAAGAGTGAGTGGGTCAGGTTGTCCCGAGAGAGTGAGATCTGTCATATTTTTTTGCGCAAGGGTTTCGTTTATGAGGTTTACGGGGGCACTGAAAGGGAGGGGCGGGATGGGCATTTATGAGACAAAGAATTGATTTCATGATTTCATAGCCCTTTGGTTTGACAGTTTCGCCCCACACTTTGGTTGGAGCAACAGGTCAAGCTCCCCCTCAGCCAGCCCACCACTCATAATACACACTCTTTTATTTATTGACTCATTTGTTCATTTTTTTTTGCATTAAAACTGTGAATTGTTACAGTTTGGGATTCAGTAAGAATTAGCCCAATCTGTAATCTCTAACAAAGGTACTATATATATGTATTACTTTTATAAATAAATTATTACGTTAATAATCAAGAGATACAGACTTTACCGAAGCAAAAAAGAAAAAAAAAACAAGTTAACTAAACCAAGTGCTGTTGGTAACATGAGAAAGGACTCTTTTAGTATCTGTTCATTTGAAGGTCAAGAACAAGAGACGGTGCTGTAGGTAGCAGCGGTACGACAGCTACTGATGCCACCAGAGGCAGACGCAGACAGTCAACAGTAGAATAATATCTATTCTTTTAACAGAACCTTCTCGTCTTTTTCTCAGTCCCTGTTCGCTTTCTTTTTTTGGGAGGGGGGTCGAAACGAGAGAGTCGAACCCCTTAACAAGAAAGAGCCAACAACAAAAAAACAAAAGGGGTGAGGTCAAAGTTCACAAAGCAGAGAGACTCCAAACACGACTTCTCGAGAGAAAAAAAAAGGAAGGAGCAGAGGGGAAGGAAAAGAAGAGGACGCCAAACACAAAAATTAAAAAACAAAGTTAAACATGAAATAGTACAAGAGAAGCTAAGACTCACAATTTCAGAAATTAAATGCATGCTATAAAATTACAGCAAATCTGCTCTTGAGAAACTTAAGTTTTAAAGGTTAATAATTATAAGGGGAAAAAAAAAGCGAAGACGCTAAAGTTTAAAGTATTAATGTTTTCATGTGTATTTTTCTTATGTTTTCTTTTTTTATTTATTTAGTTCATTTTATCTTATTGCTTTTGTGAGACGAACCAAACAATCTACATTGAACAAAACTGCTTTTTTAAAAATGGTTTGGTTGATTTCTTTATAAATATATAAATATATGTATGTATGTATTTTATTTTTAAAACTCACACAGCCTTAGCCATTTCTTTGTTTTCTTTTGATTTTTAATGTGTTGTTCAAATTGAAAATGAAATCTTTAAAGGTGCCAAAACCGAATGATCCTATACTTGGATGCATCAAGTCCTGATGAATAAAATACGAACCCTAGGGGGAACAAATCACCATGTTTCACTGCGTGTCTCTAACACACACTTTACCCTCTCACATCTTTTTGTTGCTGTGCTAACACTCGTCTACCTGTCCGTTGTGTCATCATATCCCTCACAAATGCTTTTCCCTTTTTAAAGCCAAAGTATTTGACCCGTCATCACAGTTTATGGCCCAGATGTGGACATGAGTTTTGACCAGGTAAGCCAGAAAAGAGAAATTTTACTTCTAAAATTGTCGTTAATTTGAAATATTTTCACAAGCATGGAATAGATGAGCAAATCCAGTAAGTCAGACTTTCAGAAAAAACACATATTTCAACAAAATAATCAAAAATCAGTGTCCTTTAATTCATTTTTATTCTGTCTTTCGGTCGCTTTGTCTTTCAACTGTTTCATGTAACTCACATGGTGACAAATGAACCGACTGCGTGCCAACATAGCAGACTTGATTTGCTGATGAAGACAAGAAAAAAGAAGATAGTAAATTGAGATGAAGCGGTAAAATTATGTTGTCAAATTACCGTTGCCAAAGTAAAGAGTGAGTTTTGACCTTCAAAACGTAATTGTGTGCGACAGAGATAAACGTTTTTTTTCCGTTTATATATCCCTTTAATAATCATTTGACCCCTAAGATTTATCAGGTTAGGAAGCACTATAAAAAGAGCACGTGTGATGGTGTGTATGTGTGAGTGCATGTGTGTGTGTGTGTGTGTGTGTGTGTACTTTTACTGCTCACGTTGTAGGGGCAAAAATCAGATCATATAATCACTTTGTGGGGGACTCGCCTCCCATCTGGGGACAGATCATTTGGTCCCCACAAGGCATTTAAATTAGGCTTAATTTGATTATAACTGTCAAGGTTAGAGTTAATACTAAGTTAAGGTGAAGGTAAGCCTCCAGGGATGAATGTAAGTCAATGCGGTAGCCTCACAAGTAAAGTAGAAATGTGTGTGTGTGTGTGTGTGTGTGTCTGTATGGGTTTTTTTTTTTTGCAAAATGACTCAATTTTAGCTTGTTTTTACTTTTATTTTTATGTTTCTTGTATTGTGAACAAATCTTATGTGCACAGCTAAACCAGGAACGAACTGATCAAATTATAAGTGTTGATTCTGTGTGAATCCAAAGCCTGATATATGGTATCTCATTCCTCTGTGCTGTAGACCTTAAAAAAAAAAAAAAAAAAACGATCAAAAACACATCGGTGAGCCACACAGGTGCACTGGGTGACATGTTCCTCCATTACAATTCTTTGTAATGGAGGAACATCGTCCTCCATTGTTTAGAAATGACTCCAAAGTTTAATAATAGAGATCATATTTTCAGTCTGTGTAGAGTAGTTGTGTTTAAGGCATTGAACATATTCTGATGCGCTTCACATGTATCACAACTAACTTTCAAGGGCGGAGTTGTAGGTTTTACCAGTGAAGCTCACTTCCGCGTTCAAAAAACTGCAGTTCATCAACTGGTCTGGAACCAGAAGTGAGCCATTCTCCATTCACCTCCATGTTAAAATGGAGGACTTTACAGCTTAAAAAAACATGTTTACAGCCTGGTACATTTTTTTCTTTTGGTCCCTACCGATAATTTCCTCCTCAATGAACACTCTGGGGGAGTTGATTTTTTTTCTACCACAACCATTTTAGTGTTATTAAGGCTTAAAATTAGGGGGCGTGGTTACGTTGAGTGACAGGTCTCAGAGAGTCAGAGACCAGTTAGCTCTTTGCTAAGAATCGACTGGGCTAGGCTAGGCTCCCCCCGTCGCTCCAAAGATGGTGCTGTCCACTCGCCAATAGGATGAGCCTCAAATGAAAGTCTCCAAACCAATGGGTAACATCACAGGTACTACGTCCATATTTTAACAGTCTATGCTAACTTTATACTACATCATTAACTTCTCAAAGTCAAGAGGTTGCGATATGCTGTATAACAATCTAGCAAAGTGATGAGACTTTGGATACAAGCATAAGACTGCACATGAGATTATTTGACAAAAAGAAAAACAGAAAAATGCTAAAAATATCCTTTAAACCTGCATTTGCTTTGTTATTTAGCCACTTGGAGACAGAAGTAGAACCCAATAATGATATATTATTGCCTTTTCCAATGATAGTTGAAAGAGTTGCTTATTTCAGCATAAATTTTCAGCGTAAAAATGTCTAAACTGTACTTGTCCAGATTGTCCATACTGCCTTTCAAATGGAGATAACAATACATATTTACATACAGTGTCTCCTTAACAACTCTCATAGTGTTGCACTCTCAAAAAGTGCCAAAAGTAGCTGTTCACATCTTGCTCACACCTTTGTTTGAAGGTTAGGGCTTTATAAGAAATAGGCTACATTATGTCAGTGATAGTCGTCACAAGAATAGCAGCGAAAACATGTGTATGTGTGTTTGCTTGTGTTTATCTGAGTGGGAATGAGTGTGATTTTATTCATGAATGGAGACGCAAACACAGTGATTGTTTGTTTCCAGAAACTGTTTCATGCCTTGATAATCAACAAATATTGAGATAGCGTATGACATTATCAACACACAAAAATTGTTAATATTGGGAAACTTGCTCCAAAAAAAAAAAAAATATTAGCATCAACCTTCATAAACCCATAAAAATGTCACACATAAAACCTTCCACGCTCCACTAAAACCACAACCTCATGCCTCGCTGTTGTAAAAAAAAAAAAAAAAAAGGTGATAGGCTTAACACGTTGTAATCGACCACCGGGAGCCGCAATCTAAAAATATCAGTTCAAAACCTGACCGATGTCTACATGAGTGAATTAATAATGGCAGAAAACACTCAGCTATACCTCAACTGGTTCCCAATTATACAGATTCAGTGTGTGACTAAGATAATATGAGTGGTTGTTAACAGAAAGAAACTGACAATTTATCTTCTTTTCCCTGTTAAGTTTTAACTCTAGCTCCACAGATACAGCTCTTTTGTACACCAGTGAGCACATTTTCTCTCTCTCTCTCTCTCTCTCTCTCTCTCGGCTCTTCGAAGTTTAAAAAAAAAAAAAAAAACAGCATGTAAGACACAAACAGGCATGGCATCTCTCTAGGATTTGGCATTCCTGAGAAGAGAAAACACAGGTTTGCAATAACGTCTTTTCTACTAGAGGTATCCCCTTGTAAAGAGAGCATCCGACACCTTTCTACACCACCGCCCTAAAAGCATTGCTTTCAGGGCCTAACATGCTGCGATGCGAGCGTGCTTTGTATGTGTGTGTGTGTGTGTGTGTGTGTGTGTGTGTGTGTGTGTGTGTGTGTGTGTGTGTGTGTGTAAGTGCTTCATATATGCTGCAGAGGTAGATATACAAAGCAAATCTATTTGTGAGACAAAACAGATTTATTATTCAGTGTTTTATGTACTGTATGTGCATGGTTGACAGAGAGAAAGGGGTCTTCGGTATAGTACAGTATGTGCTTCTCTAGATGAGTTTAGAGACCAGCGGATTCATCAAATAAGGAGGAAGGGAGGGTGAAAGTTTCTATTAGGGAAAAAAAAAGTGCTGAGATCCTGATTTGCCATTATCTGAGTTCACTGACACAAGCTGCTCTCCATAAATTTGAGGGAAAAAAATATGTCAACGTAGCAGTCTAAATGAATAGGCCTTTTTTTTATGTATAGCCATCCTTATTCAGAATTCATAAGCAGAAGTCATTCTACAAGCCCGGATTATATTAAAGAGAAAGTGAATGTGTGTTGGGGAGGGAGGTTGAGATACAGGCTTTCTCATAAAGCGGCACCTGGCCTCGGTGCAGCTGTCTGAATGTCACATTTTTAATATGTTTTAGGAATGAATAAGTTCTGTCTCCCTGCTTCCTCTCATAGGCGTACCCTTCCCAGTTTTCTATCTCTGTCTTTCTCTGACTTGTCTCTCATAACTTTTTCAGTGCAATGTTTTGTTACATGTTTCACGGTGAGCCGGGCCTGCCAGACAGCTGGCAGACGGAGGGCCGTAAACGTCTGTGGAACAATACATCAAATGTGATATCACACAAGAGTGGGAGGACGGGGACAAGTTCAGCCCTAGTTTCTAATTTGGGATAGAAGCTCAGTTGTCAAGCTTTTAAATCAAATTGTAATATTTAAGATTAGGTCTTCTCAGGTCGTGCGTAGACTCACACAGGGAGTCAGTTGGGTTAGCATGTTGATCCAGCATGAAATATCTCAAAATATTGGATTTTTTAAAAAACTGTACAGGTATTCATGCTCCCCAGAGAAGTAATTCATGTAGCGCCACCTTGAGGTTGACATATGGTTTTGAGTGACATGTATCAACACACATTCATGAATGCATTGTAGTAACTTTGATGAGGGAAAGCCAGTCACAGGCAGAATAGGGTGGGCTTTACTCAGAAAAGCAGTGGCGTCTGTAATAATGAATGGCAATCCTTAAAGAGATGATGGAGCATGTTTCAGGTCTTCCTCTTCCCATAAACATTCTCCCCCAGATCCCTAAATTTATATTGATTTAGTCTTGAATTGAATTTCTTCTCCAGGGTAAACTTAATTTTAGTTATATCAAAACATCCTGGTCCCCTTGAACAATTTCTGCTTCATTGTGAAAATGAACAATCACAAGGCTAAAATGTGTTTTTGCAAGTGACATCAACATGTTTTGCTCCACCTGTCTCCTAACAAGTTTATCCACTGCGCAGGTGTGGGATGAAGACATTCCCTCCTCCTCTTCCTCTGACTCCTCACATGGGGGAGCTGAAATCCAGAGGA
>JANJYP010177333.1:0-10395 GCA_024605115.1 Rastrelliger brachysoma
TTTGTGCACAGGCATGTGTGTAGCCTTTCGGCTTCTCCCTGGATGTGCTAATGTGATAATTGAGTATTCCAAGTTCTGCCTGCAACTGTGTCACCAAACATACAAACACTCTCTCTCTCTCTCTCTCTCTCTCTCTCTCTCTCTCTCTCTCTCTCTCTCTCTCTCTCTCTCTCTCTCTNAACACACATACAAGCACATACACACACACACATCACACAACTAGCTTGTCTCAGAATAGCTTCCTCACTTCTTGTTGACATTCTTCAGCCTGTGTTTTGTAGTTGGTGATAACGCACATGGAAATTAATCTGTCCTTTATTTATTGCTTTTTTGCTTTGAATATGTATGTTGCATTAGACCTGTAGGTTTTGCACTATATTTATTCTGTTTTGTTGCTTGTAAAATGTATCAAACGGTACATAGCCAAAACTTGTTGGTTAGGTAATAAATACCAATACTAGAGTAGGTGACATGTTAATAAAACTGAAACTGTTACAGTTTAGTAGGTTATTTTATGTGAATATTCTGCATTATTAGATAGTTTTAGTTTTTAGCGTGTAAAAAAACATGAAATGTGTGAGCAAGTGTAGCAGAGAAAGTTTGAAGGAGACTTGCTTGCCTGCAAATAGAACATAATGTGCTCTCTTGCTCTCTTTCTCACATCTTCATGCTCTGTGTTGGCGCAGTAAGAGAAAGCTGAAAGATGTGTCCAGAAGGCCTTTAAAGGAGCCACCAGTGCACCCAGGGACCGGTGAGCAGCATCCAGAGACCAGTACTCGTCCCCTGCCCAGAGTTTGAGGAGCGGGTGAACTAAAGAGTTGATGCGTTCAGAAGCCAGTAGGTCATAGCTGTACTCTGAAGCTCCAGGCAAGCACTTCACAGACAAACCAGAAAGGCATTCTCTGGCTTTCAATATTGATCACTTCTCACACATTCACAAACGCATGCACACACAGACACACATCACATGTCAGAGAAATCAATGAACAGACACATTTACACTGGCTGTGAACCAAGTAATTCTCGTAGTATTTGTGTTTTACGTTTTTTTTTAAGCTTGTGTGAGTTCAAGTGTATATGCATGACTGAGAAACGGGGAGCGAGTTGAAAAGTTGAGTCCAGAAAGTTCTGTGAAGATTTTTAACAAACGACTTGAGGTGGGGTGGGGTGTGGGGGGACTATATAGAGAGGAGGCGTAGAGGAGGCGTTGTCGGAAGGAGAAGAGAGGAGGGGATTAGGGTTGGCGGTTCCCTGTCGAACCAGCATCGATACAACGGCAGCATTTGCCTAATCCCTTGGTAATGGGAGCTTAGCAGCCTCCTCGGACACACAAACACTCCCTCTGCCTCCTCCTCCGCTCTGCTCCTCTCTTCTCCTTTCCTGCCCTCTTCCCTCCTCATTTACATAACATTAGAAACATTAAGGCTGCTCCTACAAGGCCCCATTATGTGCGTGTTGGTTTTGGGTCCCATTGCGTCGGCCCCAAGGCCTTTGGAGAGGAGAGGAGCAGAATGAGTCAGGACATCACAGAGGCTTGTCCACTGTTTTGTCTGTTGGAGATGGTTTGTGTGCTTGTAAAGGACTTATTGAAAGAAGAGAGAGAGACAGAGACAGAGAGATAAATGGTTTTCAGAGAGTGCAGAGCGAGTGATCTGATTGCAGATGTGTGTCCGGAAAGTCAGCTGCAACATCCTGGAAGTACACAGGCTTCACTTCAGATAGGTGTTGTTTGTTTTTGTGATAATTAATTAGGCAGAGTAACATAAAAAGCACCATGGCAATGATGTTTCACGGAGCATTCTTGGCACCAAAATTGTTTTTCAGAGCCGAAGTTCAAACATCAAGGTGACAGAACTGAAAACAGATTGAGCTTTTCACCTAACAAAGCCACTGTTTACTCAGTCTGCCAAACAGAAACAGCATTAAAACTGTTCAGTATGGCTTTTAAGGCCATCCATGAAATTCTGGCTGCAAGTTAGATATTGATAAGTATGATAATGTATCGTGGAAAAGTTCTACAAAATGACGAAATGAAAAAAGAGCCTGTCAAAGTTTTCCGTTAATATAAAAACTTTTAACATGCTGCATTAAAAAAAGTCATAAAAACCTTTAAAAACAATTGAGATCAATATCATTACATAGTAAAAAAAAACAATACTTACATATGCAAACAAAAGCAAAATATGAGACAACGATTAAAGCAGTTATAATATAAAGTCAAACAGACATTTATGGGAAGGTAATATGAAATTGTAATTGTATTTACGAGTGTTAATTCTTAGTAAATTATTTCATTATCTTAATCTTTGAAGTCTTTCTGTATCAACTGATGGAGGCCTTTCATAGAAATCAATTTGGCCTTCTGAGATGACACTTGTCTTAGTAATTGTGGTTTAATCTGTTACCTGGACAACAGAAATAAATTCAGTAAAGTTACTCATGATACAGGAACAACATTTAACAAAACATATTGCAGATAAGACGTAGAGATAAGTAGTGGTAAGCTATTATGATACTAACACAATGCACACTATCATTTCCCCACAGTAATGTGGTTTCCTCTTTGTCTCATACACAGATTTTGATGCCACACAATAGCAACTATGTCATAAAATAATGCAAACTATAATAGGCAGTGAGGGAGAAGGCACATAAAACATAAAATGTGACCTTTTTACCATGCGTGGATTATCAAATAATAAAGAAAATAGTAACCAGTTCCTCCTTCACAATGATATTTTTCACAAAATTTAAAAATATAAAAAATTATAACCATGAAATATGAGCTGTAACAGTAAACATGCCCGACACATATCAACAAATTAGCATTTCTAACAGTAAAGCTATATTTTGATACATTTACTAAACACATTAAATACATTTTGATAATTAAATGAATCAACTTAATTTTATTTAATACTGTTTATTAGTAAATTTCACAATCAATTCTGATTTGTATAAATACATATTTTTGCAAAGATATATCTTATATTATAAGAGAAAATGCAGTGTCACAGTATGTATGGACGGACGGGGTACAACACATCTTGTGTATGTTTGCAGATATGTCAGTGGCTGAAATTGAAAACAGTAATGGTGCAGTTATTCATCAAACTACACACAACTCACAGCTGTGAACCATCAGAGAAAAAAATAGCAACAGTGCTCGATGTTTCTCTGCTTTTTATAACTTTCCCCTCTTCCTCGCTTTCATTTAGTCCCATAAAGCAGAGTTTTCAGCTGGCTTCAAAGCTCTGTGCTGAGCTCAGTTGGGGGCCTTCAAAGCCCCCTGTCTGTCGGCAGGTTTAGGCACAGGGAAAGCTTCTTGTTCTTTAAGGATTTGGCTCACAAATAACGCCCAGCCAGGGCCAAGGCAACTAGCTTGCACCCTGACAGGATGGCAGACAGACTTCTGCATTTTAGTGATGTGTTTTGGGGGCCATTCCTGCATCTATCTGAGTGAGTAGCCGTTATGTTTTATGTTGTTCTGCTCTGCTCTGTTGTTTTCTGTGTTGTCCTCTTCTGTGATATGTTGCCTGCTTGTAAGAAATGTCTCTTCTGAATGCTAACAGAAACTGTCGATGTTTGCATGAAACTTAAGAAATGATTTTACAGCAAGTTTCAAATTTCATGATTTCAAATTTCATACTGAATTATTATTTCATATTATAATTTAAAAAATAATTAAAAAGTGGAATAAAACTAGCTGCTTATTTTATAGTAAAAAATTACACTTAGTTGTTATTTAGTTATAATTGTGGTAATTCCTAATTTGAAAACATACATTTGATTGACATTTTTTGCAGTGTGGGGTGCAGTGACTTTACATGGGCCGACATTTTAATTCTTAGAGCACTGCTTGTTTAGCTTGGTTGTACTATGGATAAGAAGTTTTAAATTAAGTCTAAAAGTAATTGTAGTTGTTAGGATATGTTTTGCTAAGGCCCTAACATTCGGTCTTTGTTATTACTCTTTAATTAATAGCAATGTAACAATAGTTGATATTAAGCTTTTGAGATTACCTTTTAGTATGAGTCATGAGCCATGGGTCAATCAGGGCGTGTTTTACTGTTTCACCCATCATGCATCAAGTCTCAGCCACCTACACTAAAACAAAACAACAGGTTTTTTTTTCAGTAGCTCTTTACTATTAAAGNTGTCTTTGTTATTACTCTTTAATTAATAGCAATGTAACAATAGTTGATATTAAGCTTTTGAGATTACCCTTTAGTATGAGTCATGAGCCATGGGTCAATCAGGGCGTGTTTTACTGTTTCAGCCATCATGCTTCAAGTCTCAGCCACCTACACTAAAATAAAACAACAGGTTTTTTTTTCAGTAGCTCTTTACTATTAAAGAGGGGAGGAGACACATGCACACAGTGTGTATGCTGGACTGATTTAACATAGAAAATGATTTGTAGTTATAATCTTAAGTTCTGTTCATAGCATTGCATTGCATGGCATTTTGTCAATTCATGTCTTTTTGGTACACTTACAGGCTGTGTATATGTTGTCTTTTGGAAGTGATAATATATTTTCTTCTTACAGAAAAAAATATAAAACACATGTAAGGGTTTACTTAGATTGTTCACTGGCAGAAATACTATATAAGCAGCTGTGTATGATTCAGTACATTACTGTTGCAATGTTTGTGTAATGTGTATTAATGTGCAATCTGGTCAATGAGAGGAGACCACATCTCTGTATGTGCAGCTTTTTTGCTGAAGAATTAATTAAACAAAAGAAAGCAAAAACTGATTCAAAAAGATGACTAACTTTATTTTTAGCTCAGTTATTCCAATTTATTAGCTACTTCATGCAATTATAACAGGAATCACATATATAGGTGACAGAAAGTCTGCATCAGATTTGGTGAGTTTGTGTTGTTGTTTGTGTTGGATTGAGGAGAATGGGCAACAGAAGGAGGATTCTTAGGGATTGTCAGCCTAAAGCTGCATACAGTATTATGAATAGCTCTATCACTGCTGATTGTGATGCTGACATTTGGAGATGGTGTTGAACTTCAGCAGGATGTGTTGATTCTGACTACCATCATAGATGTCTATATGTTAAAACTAATAGCTTGAGACAATAAATTAGGGTTCATTTTGCCCTTTGGTGCCCTGAACTGCGTCTCATGTCCCCTTATTACTATTAAATATAAATGTATATATAAAATAAATAGTCTGTAATACTATTAATCCATATGTGTTCATTATTACGTGTTGAGATTATAAATCCAGTAAACAAAACAAAAACCAAAGCAGTGATCATGAACTGGAAGTTTAACCCTCCCAGATTATACTGCATCTGTGAACATGTCTAATCATTTCTCAGGAATAGCTGGTATTTTAATTTGAAAAATATCAGTGAAAGACAGTGTTTAATATATCATCCAAGCACAAACACATGGCAACTTTAATTACCAGTGCAAGCTGTTAGATAGGTTGTAGTTTGGTTGAAGTGTTTAATGGGTTGGTTCCTTTACAATTAAAATAAAGTAGTCCTTTATCACAGTGTGCAAACACTGTATAACATCATTCACGAGACATGTTGATTTGTATTGATCTTGTATTGTACTGTTGTCTTGTTTCCTTCACTGTTATTCCTTTTAACTTGTTTGGTGCTGCACCTGTTCTTAAGTTTTGCCACATTGTGTTGTTGTCCCTCACTCTTGCTCTTTACCAGGCTGTTGAGGATCACAGGATTCACGGACACTAGCTACCATTCTGCTGCTGCTTTCATTGTTAGTCTCTTTGGATAAGGGCGTCAGCTAAATGCCTAAATTGTAATTGTAAATTGTAGGCCTGCCCACATGTTAGCACACTAGTCACATCGTTCCTAAAGAGAGGCTGACGGGACGAGATCGAAGCAGGCAGCCATTATAATCAGTCATTCAGCCTTTTGGAGTAGACATTCAATGTTTGTGGTTTGTTCTAAATTTAAAGGGAACCTCTGTGACCTGCTGGCTTTCACATCGGCCTAAAACCACTCCGCTCTCCCCCTCCTCCCTCCTCTCTTGTCTTCTCTTGCATTCCCTCGTTCTGTCTCTATAGCTCAAGGTCTTTCTCTCTTTGTTTCTTTTTGTAAAAAAAAAAACACTCAATCTTCTTCTGAGACACATAGTTTTAAAAACTTATTTGAAGGTATGACTTGTAGTTGCATCATCACAAGTGATAAAATTGTCAATATTTGTTTTCTTTCATATAGCCAGTAAAGAGCCAGAAGCATTGTGATCAGACAAATTATCATGGTTTTAAGTTTCAACATACTCACTGATTACTAAACTGTTCATTGCTTTTCAAGCCTTGACAATCATTAAATATTTTCACTTTCATAAAACAAATACAGCACAAATAGAAACATTTTTCCTTTCAAAATGAAGGCCATAACTTTGAAAATTTTGCCTTTAAACATTATTTTTTGTGTTGCTGCTTTACTTTTTTTTTTACCGCAGTGTGTAACTTTTTTGAAGATAGAAATCAGAGCATGGCCAACAATGTGCTCAACAGTTCAAATTTAAATATGGACAAAGGTTATGCAAGGATAACTGTGGGAGTATGCTTTGCATGAATGTTAACCAATGAGTGATGCCAGAAAAAAAGAAACTTTCACAATATGTCCTCACCTGTGTAACTAATAAATACTAATAATTCATATATATATTTGAGGATTTGTTGTTCACTTAGACCCTGATACATTGCTATGTTTATTGAATCTTTTAGTCTTCACTGTGTTTTTCTCGTTCACAGTCACAGTGGAAAGGGGCAGTAGCTGGAGTCTTTCCCAGCATGCATTGAGCAGAGGACAAGGAAACTCCTTAAGCAGGTTGCCAGCACATCATATGGCAGATACAGATAGACAAACGCTCACATTCAGGGGCAATTTAGATGCTCCAATCTCCCTGACCTGTGATTGTGTGTGAGCTGTGGGAAGAAACCCAACAAACATGCATAAGATCATGCAAAAACTCCACACTGGAACTAACTAACTAAACAACCACTGAGCTGCCGTGCTGCCCCGACATTATTATCAGCCCCACCCTGTCTCTCTGTCTCACCTTTCCTCTCCCCCCACATCACTTCTCAATACTGCACAGTGGGGAATATTGTCTATGTGTGTGTGTGTGTGTGTGTGTGTGTGTGTGTGTGTGTGTGTGTGTGTGTGTGTGTGTGTGTGTGTGTGTGTGTGTGTGTGTGTGTGTGTGTGTGTGTGTGTGTGACTTCCCTGGCAAACTGGTTCTCCGCTCTCCGCTGTGCTAATCATATTCCTTCTGGCAAGCTCTAGCAGGAGAGAGGAAGGGATGATAGGAGGGAGGGGAGTGAGGAGACAGGGATGTGGTTGGGAAAAGAGTAGAAAGAGAAGAGGGGAGAGAAGAGAAAGCACATGGGAAATGGGGGAAAGATAGAAGGAGGATAGAGAGTGTGATAATTAGTTAAGTTTTGCAGTGGTTCATAACTCCGAGAGACACGTTGTTGAAGGATACCTGAATGTCTCTCTCCCTCCCTCCATCATCTCTCTCTCTCTCTCCTCCTGTCTGCACCTCCCCTCTCTACCTTTAAATAATGCAGTGTGAGAGATGGTTCTTACATACTGAGGAGGTGTCAGCAGACAGTTATGGGAACGTCAGCACCATTGCACCTATCCAAATGACACATGCACGCAAACACATCCACACATGCATACACTTCTGTCATATCTGTTTAACGTTTGTGTGGCGAAACTCTGCCACACTGAGTAGATAATTAGGCAGGTTTATACTGGTAACATATAGCATTAAGATCCAAAACATCAAACAGGTAATTCCATGTATTTATACATAAACACACCATGGAAATACATACTGGGATTGCCAAATTAATTTGAACGCATTGCATACAAAATTTACTCAATGCAATAACATGCTTGCATTATTTGACAGTTTCAGATGTTTTTCTTTTAAAATGTATTATGAATAATGGTAAGGCTCAGTGACATAAATGTATTATTATTACAAGGTATTTCTGCATGGAAGGGGTGGTTTATTAACTATAACAATACATTAATGAATTAAGCTGACAGGTTAACATCTTGAATACCCTATAATGTATAACATAGATACCGTCTTAAATGTGCTGAACTTTCACAACAGTGGTTATCTTGGTAAAACTATAACATATAGCATAATAATTAAAGGGCAAACACCATTTTTAAAAATCTTGGACACTATGCACAGTTACAGTTAAATGATAACATGTATATATATAAATATTTATAGCCATCAAACCATTTTGAAACACATGAGAATGTTACAAACCAGTTTGTCAACAGACCTACAATATAGCTGTATATCTTTCTTTACATTTCCCATACTCTAAAATGGCATCAATAGAGCAGTAATCCAGTCTGTATAAATGTCAAGGCATGAGATACTGCACCACCACTACACATAAGCACTTAGTTAGATTTACTGTCAGTCTGAAGATTCAGGAAGGCCATTTCCTCCAGATTCAAGAGCTTAGAAGCTTCTGGCATGGAAAGTTATTTTTATCCAACCTGCAAAAAATTGAAATAAAATAACTAAAATTCATGAAACAAATGTCACCAACACTTTAAATCGATGATATATCAACGGTGACCAATATTATGAGAATAATGGTCACAATAAACATGACTATTTAGAAGACCACAAGAATAATGATTAATAATATTAGATTATGTTTGAAGAGAGGAATAAAATGAGGGAAACATAACAAAGGAGAAATGATTACATCTGTGCTTTTATTTTATTATGCCAGTAATGTGGTCATTTTTCTTTGCCTGCAGGATGCCTATGAGACAAACGCTGATATCATCCAAAATTTAATGCAATTTATATTATACCATTTTAACATGGCTGAATGCTGCCTAACAGAAGAGAGCAGATTCTGTTCATTCATTCTGTGATTTTAGCATTAATTAACCTGCTATTTACCTCCATCACATCTCACAGACTCAACTACTACCTACTATGCAGAAACCGAAGGCCATAATGTAACCCTCCAGTCAGCCATATTTATCCAAATGTATTATACAGTACAGATTTCCAGTGTTTCAGAGTCTCTTTGGGCCTTTTTTTATATTTTCTTTTTCATTTCCAGGAACTGCTTTTTTCTTGGCAAATATATCCAGACACTTTTTTTGTCTGCCTGTCAACACAGGATCTGTTGCTACTTCAGTAATCTCAATGTCAAATTTGTATTAGACAAATATCTAATAATAGCCAGTCTGTTAGATAGATGGCTCTTGCCAGGGTTTATACACAGAGAGCTGTCACACTGTCAGGATCTCTTGAATACTAAGATGATGAAATGGTTGCCAGTAATATAATTTGAATTCAATATAATAAACAATAGTCTACATATTGATATTGTATTTCATTTTTGCATGCCTTTCATACGCTCTCTTTGTAGGGATGTTTAACTGCACTGTGACCTTGAAATGACACTTGCACAATGAGGAACATTAGGAACAGCAAAGTCAGCAAAATATAATTACATTCACCCCCAACTGCTGTAAGAGTTTAATAAAGGGCAATGCTGAAATTGGCTCTGATTAGAAATGGAAGATGAATATAATGTTTCATCATTTATGGTAATTTTAATATTGAGCACACAACGCACAAACATTGTCTGAATTAAATTTGTTAATACTGCCGTGTGCAGTGTGTACAGGGGTGTGTTAAATGTGTAGAACACACAACACGCAAATCTATGAGACAATAATAGAGCAGAGAATAATGTGGTAGAATAGATTATTATATTATTAATACTAAGGGGATATTTCCCATATCATTTGAAAGGAGGATATCACCCACACGGCTTTGTACCCACAGCCGAGGCGAGGCTGCCTTTATGCATAATTCATATTTCCATATCGTCATGGTGATCATGTGCGATGAGTGTTTGCTCTCACAGCAGGGAAGCTGGTTGGTGGTAGTGTGAATTTCCGTGTGTGTGTGTGTGTGTGTGTTGCAGGTGGGCTGCAGGGAGGGTGTGTGAGGGTGTGGGTGGTGGTGGTGATGGGGGTGGAGGGTTGAGGGGCAAGGTGTCAGGAGGGACAGAAAACACCCTGAAAACAGAGGAGGAGGAGAGGGGAAAGTGTGGCAGATAAAAACATTGACTCCGTCTTCGCTTTAATTATCCTCCATCTCTGTGCGGCCCATTTTCAGATTTTTTCTAACTACAGTTATTTTTGCACAGTGAAGACAGACAGCTGCAATGGGATGTTGAGGCTTCGAAACAGTTCGTAAATAGCTTGTGAGTCAGAATTACACTCACGCTCCACACCTCTGCCCTGTTATCCCATAGGATTTTTAGTAAGCAAAAATAATTGATTACCTCCCACTGTTTTCTAATTATAGCTTAAAAAGTCA
>JANJYP010177430.1:0-17084 GCA_024605115.1 Rastrelliger brachysoma
ATTCCTTTATTAGTCTCATGATGAAGACATTTTCATAACTGCAGCAGCAAAGTAGACAAAAACAGAAAAGCGTCAGTAAGAGAAGAATAAAGAACATTACAAAATAGTTATATCAAAATAATAGTAATAGTAGCATTATGTAAACGAGTAATATTGGTGTTGAGTGATAATATATCTGAGTTTAATGTTATTACTGCATATATCCAGTATTTAAAGGAGAACTATGGTCATTTTTGACCCCTATATCATTTTCTTGAGGGTCACCCAGTGTTGCGGAAAGCGTAAAATGCGATTAAAAATGAACCACTGACTATGGGGGCAAACATTTTAACTGCACTAAGTCTGGTTATCCATCCACATCCACATCATTTCACTTTGTTCACTTCAATTTGGAGAATCAATGATAACACATAATGCATGCTTTGGTAAAGTCCATCTCTCCATCCAAGCTTTGTGAGTGCTGGTCAAAACAGAGCGCTGGAGTTTGACATCATAGCATTGAGCCCTTCCTCTGTCCACTCAAATAAAAGATAATCTCTAAGAATATCTAAGAATGTGTCTCTAAGATATGTGTTGGCATTTTATGCCCATGATCCAGGAGACCTCATTCACCAGACACTTGCTTTCGATTTGATAATAATAATGGCAGCAATATGCAGTAAGTAAAATTTTCACCAAGTAAAGGAAAGTGAAAATTTGGAAGTTTTAGCACAGTGCTTTCATTATCAGACAAACATAGTTTACATTTCCCCACACTTTACAAGTACTTGCCATGCTCTATAATTTTGTTGATATCCAAAAGGAAAGTGTTATATATTTTACATTACATATAAAATATCTCACATTTATTAAAACATATAACCCATCATGATCACAGGCATTATAATATTGAATATACAGTAACACATAATTCACACGAGGGACGTACTCCTCTCACTTCCACCAACACTCTCTGAACGACCTGCGTTCAAGTGTCACTTGTTTACCGTAACTATGCTAGTAGAGAGTTTGGCGTTGTGAGTTTTGAATACTGAGGTCGTATTACTATTCATTTCAGTTCTGCTACACTATAATTTCTGAGAACTGAGTTAAACTGAAATTCTGGAGACTGGGGAGAGCCAGATGACACTGAGGAACACAGCTTGAAGATGTCGCTGAGCACTGTAGTAGAATCTTTACGGTAGAGCATGGCCGCTCCGTTGCAACTCGTGAAATCAGCTAACTAGAATATTCTAGCGCATTCATGTGTCTGTGTTTAAAGGCGTTTAAAGGCGGTGTGAACTTATTTAGAAGTCAGACAGAAACCGTGTGTCCATTTATTCAACACGCTTTTTAGGACGCTTGAAAGGTAGGTTGGGAATTAGCTTATAATACAGTCACTGTTAATTGTTGCTAAATGAAGAGCTACAGCTAGTTTTGTCAAAGTTTAATGTTCCGTATTATGTAAACTAGTAGTGTTTACAGTAAAGATAAGAATACCTTAAGGTGTAAAAGCGGATATCTGGGTTTCCTTCTTGTATATTGAACCAATATATTCACCTCGGTGTCACTGCAGTTTGATGCGCATAATTTCTGTAGTTTTCTGACTTGTTTCTGTTTTGTTTTTCTCTTTAACTATTTTAGTAAACAATATGGCACAAGACAGACAGAACAACAGAAGATATCCCCAAAACCTTCAGGGGGTTCTGCAGTTGGCAGTAGAGGCTGGCTCTGCTGCAGAGGGTCCTGCGCCTGTTGAACCAATGTCAGAGGAGGTAAGTCAGGGCCACTATATATGTGTGTGTATATATACAGTATATATATAGCCTAGAGACCATTGTCACAAATTTGCCTCAGGTAGACACAGTATCCTCTGTCCTCAGACCCTAGACTAGATCTGAATAAGGAAAAACACCATTAATATAAAAACCCTTACTAAGAAAAAATCAGAAGAAACCTCAAGAAGAGCAGCTGAGGAGGGATCTGTCTCCTAGGGTGGACAGATTTGCAATAGAGAAAGAAAATATAATGTGATCAAGAAGTGGCCAAGCAACTTCAGGGTGCCACCAAAACAGACTGGACCTGAGCACTTAACTCAAAGAGAATTTAAGTCCAGTTCTCCAGGTTGCTTGGAGTTTAAAAGCAAAGGTTTTTGTTCAGAATCAGAAACACTCTTGTGCTCTTTGATTGTTCCAGAGGAAAGCGTGGCTGAGAGAAGCTCTCGCAGAAGTCTGCAAAGGGCAGATGGATGAAGTCGCGCAGATGAAACAGTGCTTAGCAGTCCTATTCAAAGATGAAATGGGCGAGAGAGACAGAGATGGAGAGGAGGAGAGGGATGATGAGGATGAAGATGAGCGGGAAGTAGCCTTCGAGACGCTGTCGGAGTTGTGTGAGAACCTGGACAATGCTAGAGGTTTGTAATAAACTGCCTGGTATGAGAACAAGAAACAAAACTACTTTCAGGGGTCTGAATCACCAGTAGTTGGAATAATGGTTTTTGGCACATGACTGTATGATTATTATAAATATCCATTATTTTAGATATTAATATTATTATTACAAAGATTCTACAGATGAGAAATGATCTTGGAGCAGCTAGGAGGTTTGGAGTTGCTACAGCATATTCTGATTGTGTCCCCTCTTCCTCTTCCTTTACAGATCTGATGATTCTGGGTGGACTGGAGTTGTGTGTCTCCCAGTATCTGTGTCATCCTCAAAGTGGTTTGAGGTGGCGTGCTGCCCAGCTTATTGCCTCCTGTGCTCAGAACATGCCACAGGTGCAGGTCCACTTGCTAAGCATGGGGGCACTGCCAAAACTGCTACAGCTGACAGACTCAGACCCCCACCCCACCGTCAGAGTAAAAGCTCTTTATGCAGTCTCATGTGAGTATTTTAGAGCTCTGGTGGACTCAGGTAGACACTGCTGTAAAATTCAGGAAAAAAAACATTTAGACAAAATTGTCTGTATTAAGTTGTAACGGTGTCTTTTGTGACTCCAGGTTTGATCCGAGAGCAGGAGGAAGGACTCCAGGCATTCCTCTCCCATGATGGCTTCTCAGTGCTGATGCGAGGCATGCAGTCAGAGAATGAAAAGCTCAGGACCAAGTCAGCGTTTCTTCTGCTCAACCTGCTGACGTCACATCCTGAACAAAAAGGTATGGCAACTGAGGCATTTGATCAGGGGAGTTTTGTTAAAGTTAATACTACACAGGGATTACTAATTTTAAAACAGTACAACAATGATTTCTTTCTTCAACGATGGTATTCAGATCTTCATAGACACAGCATCACCTTCACTTTTTAAGTTTGTTCAATGTTTAATAGCTGACAGTGGAGGATGAGCCTCTTTGAATCAATTATTTTACAATTTGTAGTATAAAATGATTATATATGAATTAAAATGAGCAAATAAGATAAATTCACTGCATGTTTTATTTCCAGTAGGTTTAATTACAAAGATAGCACCATTAAATTGCAAGGCACTCCTTCAATGAGACAAAGGGACTTAATTAGCCTATTGTCTCTGTCTCTGTTAAGGGCTCAATATTTCCGGTGTGCAGCTTTTGGCTGCGGGTTAAAAGTAGGAAAAGTAAATTAAATTTGAAAAACTGAAAGTAGTTTTAACAACAATGTCCTAGATGGGTTTTCATGAAGGTACAGTACATTACATCAGTCTCTTCACTCAGCACTGTTTTCAGAGCACTGTCGTTGCTTCATTATTGACTCCATTCTGCTTGTTTATTGAGAGAAAACCCAATTCAACAAAACTGCAGTCCCACGTTTCCACCGCTACCAGTAACTTCTCGCATGCATGCATGCACATATGCACACACGCGTGCCCACACAGCACTGCTGATGGACAGATAACAGGAAGAATTTAAACCAAAGTTGCGTCATGCCTCTGGCTGAGAGTAATCCTGTAATCCTGTATAATGTTGCTCATGTGACATGACGTTCGGTTTTGGTTAAAATTATTTTTTAAATAATTTATTTTTTCAAAAATGAAGGTCTACAGGATGAAACTTGCAAGCATAAAACAATTTTTAAATATGTCCAGTGCCCATTATGTTAACATTGACAAAATGATTGATTCTTGAACAAAACTAAGTAATTGTATGGATAGATGAACTGATCATAGGTGATGTGATTTCTGAGACAAACATTGATTTTTACTGGAATTGCCCTTTGAATGAAGTCTTGGACTGATACGTCTAAAACTCCAGCTTTGTTTATTTCTTCCTCTCTTGTTTCCCGACAGACACAGTTGTCTCCATGGGCATGGCGCAGCAGCTGGTCTCCGTGCTCCGCACACCCCATTCACCTTTCCACGAACATGTGCTTGGCGCCCTTTGTTGGTAAGAAACACTCTCCAGCTTGCTCTGTCTTCAGCACCTACAAGTTGACATTAAGTCGTGGTTCAGTAAGTGGCCTACTAACTATACGCATCTTTATTTCTGGTGTCTGTCTAGTCTGGTGGAAGACTGTCCGCAGGGGCTCAAAGACTGCAGGGAACCTTCTCTGGGTCTGGAGGAGCTACTCAGACAGAGAGTGAGAGAGCTCCAAGGAAAAGAAGAAAGTCAGGTAATTCATATATCATAAATGGCAAACTACACAGCCAAGATGGCAAAAATGTAAAGTAATTCAGACCTAAAATTGTGGTTTATTTTAAGAAAGCAATATATGGTCATTAGGAAAGTTATCTTTTGTATCTTCATTTTTAAGTGCTAACCAGATGCTTAAATGGAAATACTTTCTTATATAAATCAATTAAAATTCACAGACGAGACATTGTAGTACCAAGTATAATTGTTGTCCTGGAAATGACTGTGAAGTCACTTTTTTGTTTCCAACAGGAAGAACTGGACTTCTGTGAGCGTCTGAGGGTCACATGTTTCCGTGGACACCAGTCAGATGAAAATGGGATGGATCGCTGAACTTTACCTCACTTGTTTTGCTATCCATGTGCTAAGATGTAACAGAACATTAACGATCTGGATTGTGAATTTTTAGCAGTGTTTTTGCCTGTTACAACAGTTGCATGTAATCCAGGTGCTGGATTTTTACTGTGTAAATAACTCGTGTATAAAATACTTTTTTTTTCCAGTCCACTGTTGTCAGGCCTTCGTATCTTAAATGTACCAAATATCTCTATCACAGATATTTGTATAATATTTTCTATTTTAATTGTTAATTAAAATATTAAGTGTTTATTCAATTACATAGTTATAACATTTATGTAATTGTAATATGCATTACAAACCATTTAATTTCAGTTGGTAGTTGCTTAAAACATGATGCAGAATTATGAACATTTTTTTTTACACAAAATTTATTTATTAACAAAACAAATGGGAGTATTTAAATACATATAAGTTCACAAGTGGAAAACATTGCCAGCACATGCACAACTTACACATAAACATGGATGTTTTGCAAAATCTCTGATTAAATTTTTTTTTGGCACAAATCGCAGAATACAAATATTGTGGACACCTATTGATTGAGTTTCTTTCAGTTTTGTTTCTCGACTTATCTTTTAGAAATGTTATGAGCATTAGTATGATGTAAGCTTCTTTTTTGCTTTAAGTGCGGACCAGTAGAAGATATGTTCTTTATCTGTTATTTCATTAATATGCTCAGATTTTCAATCAAATACAAGATTTAAAGAGAATATTTATAGGCAGATAGGGACTTTATCAGAGAAAGGAAAGTATGTTAAATTTAAGGAATGGCACAGGGATGCTGGTTAGGACCTCTTCCATTTTGAGAAGTCATCTTCGTCACCAACTGCTTTTATATCGCCCACAGCGATTAGAAGCTGTGCCAAATAATATGTCACCATGACAATAGAGTTACCATTCTCCATTTTTTGCACATTGAAAACTTGTATAGCTAGAGACATGTCAGACACCATGAAGATCAAACCTCCAAACAGTGTTGCTAGATGACGTGTCCTAATAGCTAATGATCCCATTATAGTAATTAAAACTGCGTAGATCCCTACAGCTGGAACGAGCAGACCTGAGTCTGGAGCTTTCTGCAGAAATGGATATATGTAAATGTAGAAACATCCACCCACTATGAACAGGATCAGATAAATTAATCGGATCCAGGTGGAAGAAGGACTTGCTGCATAACGAGCTGAGAGGAAGGTGAAGGAGTACAGTAGATGAGCCATAGCAAATGCACCCATTCCTGAAACAGATGCATACAATGAATTAATAAAAACAAACTGAATAAATAAATGACTTGCAGCATGCAAACTTTCCATTTGAGATGTTGGCAATATATTAAGATGTTTTTGTTGTACTATATATACATGTACTGTACATAGTGTGAATACTACAGGTCTAACTATGAGCATTTATTTTACTGGTGATTTAAACAATGAATATAAATGTCCACACTGGAGCTTAAAATGTATCTTAGGCTCTTACCATGGAGAAAAAGCTCAGACCATACCAGGCAGATGTCACCAACAGCAGAGAAGACTAGTCCTCCTACCACACCTAGGATACTTTGACTTCCATTCCAGGTCAGTACTACTGCAGCCAATAGGATTGTTGGTGTTGCTTTGACAGCTGCAGCCATGATGGAAGCAGGGGCATTGGGAGTCCACAAGTAGAAGTATACAGCTGTGGCCAAAAAAAAAGGCAAGAGAGAAAAGAAGAGAGCATAGGACTAATGGAGAGGGTTGTACAGGGAGAATAGGCAGAAAGGGGAAAGGAGGAGATCCATCACAACATGAATCTGCACAACAGTAGTAATAGTATACTATTGAGGAAAATAACATAAACAGCAATTAGTCTATTATGTATAAGTAATTGGTTTGTAGGTACCAGATTTCTCTTCTGTCGCCTGTCATAGGCATGGGTCTCAAGGATGTCCATCTTCTCCAATGCTGACCTTGGCTTTACCTTCAGTGTATTGTCAATTTTCTTCTGTTGTTGCAGTTATAACAAAGATGGTCAGAACAGAGATGGTCACAACAACATATAATCCTCTGTTCTTCTTGTCTTCTGCTGCTATTCCCTGCTTTAGTCCCTCTCAGTCAGAGGAATCTCTGCTGCGTCTCGCAATCTGCTGCTGATTCAAAGCAGTGAACTTTAGACTGATTCCTGCTGTTAGATTGCACTTTGATAATCAATGTTCTCGCTGTTTTGAGTTCTCATGGACAAACTACTGACCTTTGACCTCTTCAGCTGAAACACATTGGTGACATCAACACACGAAGGGCAAAGTTGAACAAGGCAGAGTAATTTTGAATAATAAACGTTCATATGTGATGAGATTACTTGCTTACTTTATTATATTATGATGTTAGTTGGCATTAATACACACTTTATTTTTGGCAAGTTGAGGATATGGAAATAACCATGTTATTATCAGCAAAGAACATAATCATTTTAAATCATGTCTCTAAATATTGTAGGTGCTTAAAATAATAAGTAATCTTGTGCAATAGCTATAAAATAATAGAGGGGGTAGATTTAAGTGCAATCACTGATAACACCAGCTTTTAAGGTAGGTCTGTTCAATATAAAAGAATTATGAATATGCCTTATGTGATATGTGGTCAAATTTGGGTTTCTGTGATCAAAATATTATCTTGATATAGTCTTATCTTGAGAAAAAAACAAACAAAACAATTGCATTATTTGTGTTTAGTAGATGGCCACAAAGCTTTGGATTTCTGCTAAAAAGTAATAGCAACAGAAACAACAACTGTGCAACATCACATATATAATTAATACACTGAAAATGAAAGTGTTTTGTGTGCAAGACAAATTACTTTAAGCAGTAGTGTACTGGTTAGTGCAGAGTTCATATAATGTAATCACTTTTTGGCCCAATCTGTCTTTAAAGTTTGGTTTTTCACTGCTCTTTGTAAAAGATTTTGAATGCATTTGACATTGAAATTATTTAAATGGATAGAGGTGGGGCAGCATGTGATACCTCCACAAACCCAAGAACTAATAATGATTAACTATGGCCTCTCAGAGTCAAACTTTGTACTGTGCATGCCCACAGCTCCTAGAGTTCATGTCGCTTGCTGTGTTTTATGCTGGAGACACACAGTTCTGGAAAGGTGTGGGATTATTAGGTGAGTAGAGCAATAAATAGGAAGTGTTTCATGCTGGTTAAGGAGAGCTTGAAGGAGATTGGATGTGAAGCAAAGAAGAGACATGTATGTGTGTTGGTTTGTGTTGTCAAGTTGCAGATGAATGCTCTGGTCTTCTATTAGCATGTTTGCTTTCTTTGCACAGGACATGGCAACCAGTACTTCTTTTCAAAGGATTGGAGTTGTAGGATATGGACATCTGGGTCTGCAACCCTTACACACACCACACACACTCATCCATCTGCACACTTTCTGACATACATCCTTATCCACTGTTTTCACACATAAAGTTCAAGTCTAGATATTACCTTGTATATAATGTATGTAATGTCACAAAACTATGACAATCTATTCACAACTTACAGTACATTACCGACTGACTGAATGAATGTGGTGTGTGTGTGTGTGTGTGTGTGNTGCGTGTGTGTGTGTGCGGACGCGCTGCAGGACAGTACCTGGTGGAGAAGATCCTTAAAGATGGAGCTGCCCTTGGTTTAACGCTTGGTTTTGTCTGGAACAGAAATTCTGAGAAACTCAAAGGTTTAATTCCTGATGAACTCATACTTGGTGATCTAACAACCTTTGCAGACAGGTGCAGACACACACACACACACACACACACACACACACACACACACACACACACACACACACACACACACACACACACACACACACACACACACTAAAAGGAATGCAGAAACAGCAGCGAGTTTATATTTTCCGAACATGTTTGGTAAAAAAAAAAAACAAAACAAGATCTAACTTGAACTCACTAGGAAAAAGCTGTACTTTATCATTTACTGTATCATTGATGCCTTTGGTACATGCACCAAATGTTTTGATTTGTTTATTCTGTTCAGTGTGAAATGACTGACAACACATTAACAACCCTGAACATGGCTGCCTTAAACAACATGGACACTCAAGTTACATTTAGATCTTATTCCTGTATCAATATTAATAAAACTGTAAAAAACAAACAAAAAAAAGTCAGTAAGGAAATTATGTGGGTCACAGGATAGAATTCAGTAATGGGTAATGTTAATGTGTAAAACACAGCATGGGCATCTTATATTATCTTGGTGTTATCATTGACCTGAGCGCTGGAGAAAGGTTAAACTGTGATAAATTATCTATGTGTGATTTACAGGAGGTGTGATGTGATTGTAGAGGTGTGCCATCCTCAGATAGTAAAAGAATTTGGGCTCCGCTTCCTGTCTCAGTCTCATTTCATGGTGAGATCTGTTTTAGTGGTTACATGACTTTATTTTTTCTGTCTACTATTGTTGATTTTGTAGCACAGCATTTGTAGCCTCTGTCTGGAGAGAGTTATTTGATGTGGTAATTTAAATTTAAAAAATGAAATAAATACAGTAAAATAGACACAGTTCCTGATACAACACAACACAAAGCTTGAGTAGTTTTCACAGTTAATCTCAGAATCCTGTTTTGTATCTTTACTTCCCTCTTCTCTCAGGTGGGCTCTCCTTCTGCCCTCTCTGATCCTGATCTGAACCTGAAACTCCGCCAGGCAGCTCAGTTGCATGGTAGGACTATCTACGTCCCAAGTGGTGCATTGTGGGGGGGCCAGGACATCCAGAGGCTGAATGATAGTGGGGCCCTGAAGGTACCACTTGTGTAGTACAGGAGATAAGTTACATAGACAAGCTGCAGTACTCAGTCTTCACATTACATGGTTCAGATTGAGAATGAAAGATGCCTGCTACTTCATTTTCAGCTAGTCAAGTTTTGTTTGCTGCACAAAACTCAGAATAATGGAATTCATTGATGCCAAATTAGATCTTTCAATATAGAAAATTTCTCATCTGTGACTTTATTATAGTATGTTAAACTTTTGGCACTCATATACTACGTGTTGAATAGATAGCAGCAAACATAATGAGCTTAATATTTAATCATTACTTTTGTAACATGTTACTCCTAACACTGTCTGTTACCGTTTACATCCTTATGATGCGCAATGAAAGTTACACAGCACTACGGGATTTTCACAACAGTTAATAACATATAGATGTATATAAGGAAAATGGCTTGCAGTCTTTTTTAACATCAAGCATTTGATTTGCTTTTGCTTGAGTTACATATGCATAGATTAGTTTCTGAATGTGACTCAGCACTGTCTTTCTTCTTCTTTCTCTCTGCTTATTTTCAGGCTCTGTTTATAAGAATGTCCAAGCATCCATCCTGTTTCCGACTGACAGGAGACATCTCCTCTAACTGTACAGATGGAGAGGGCCGGCGTGTTTTGTTCAGAGGCAGTGTGGCAGAGCTTTGCCCCCTTGCTCCCAACAATGTTAACACCATGGCAGCAGCAGCAGTGGCAGCAGAAACACTCGGCTTTACTGGTGTTCAGGGAGAAATAGTGTCAGACACAGCGTGAGTCCCTCTAAAAATCTGACAGACCTTTCATCTCTGCTGGAATCAGGCAATTTTATACAGTATCTCTTCATGTCTCAGATTAAGGGACTATCATGTGGTGGAGGTGGAGGTGACTGGGACTGGTGGCTTCTCCGTCCACACAGAGAGGAGGAATCCAGCCAAGATTGGTGCAGTCACTGGCAGTGCAACATACGACTCCTTCTGGAATAGTTTACTTGGTGAGTTGTTTTTTTTTTTTAACTCTTTAAAAGATCCTGATATAAAACATCATTAAGCAACTCTTTCTGGAGACATCTAGTCCTTTTTGCTACCAGTTACAGTATCTTAAAAGTACTCAGATCCTTTATATTAGTAAAAGTGCCAGTCTAAAAATAAAAATAGCAGTCCTGAATTAAAAATAATACTTAACTATTAGCACAGAACTATAAGCAGTAAAATGTACTGTAAGTATCAAAACTTCCTGTGCAGAAAAATGGCGACTGATACCATTTTATTGGTGTAGCGGACTGAGGTGCAGCTAGTTAATAGAGTTAAGACTATTTTATAATATGATCTATGATTATAATATTTATAATTTGGTAGTTTAGTTAAGTGATTCCTAGTAGGGGCCAGACAAGACAAATCTGAAAAGTCATGAGATGATTAATAATTATGAAAACAATGATTAATAGGGCCAAGAAGCTGCTTTCATTGTTCAATACTGAATAATGCAATCTGTTATTTAAATAGAAAAGATTTAAAGTCACTGTGTGAAAATAAGTGAAATGTGATTTCCTTTTCAGTTTGCAAAGGTCATGGAGGCAGAGTTTATCTGTGCTGAAGCTGGTGACAACTCTGGAGGATTAACTCCAACAGCGGAAGAAGATCCACGGATAACTCAGCAAGTGGACAAGTTGTGTGGCTAGTGTAACTGAATATGTGTGTTTGTTACTGAGCACTTCAAACCCCACAGAACCTTTGATATTTGTGTTCCAATAAACTACATGTGAACAAACACAAAAGAGCCAGTTATGATTTGTAAAACACTGATAGATCTATATATTTCATCTTTATTATAAGTTTTTCTGGTGCAAGATTGTAACAAATGACAGAAGTCTTACAGGGAGTGTGAGTGTATGTCAGGTAAAACCATTTTCCTTCTTCCGTAACAGACAAATAGTCGTGGCGCACTCTACATCCTATTCCTCATGAAAACATGGTGCCATCTCAGGACACAGTCCCTTTTTCCCTCTGCTTTTAGAAATAAATACTTGCTGAAACAGGCAAACCCAGGAATAAGCATTCCCACACAAGCACGCACAGATGGATAAACAGGAGTGCAAGGTTGTTCATCAGTAATAGACACTGACAGGCTGTGACACAATAAGGCACAGAAATAAAATGAAAACAAACACAGGCTATTCTCAAAACGAGAGAGCTGAGAGCTTTTTTCAGAATTGTATTCTGATACTATTTTTTTGTTGTGTTTGTGTGTTTTGTACATTTTATTTCCATTCTGGGAGGTTTTATAGTAAACAAGGCATTTTGAAAGGAAGAATATGCTACAACAATGTGGAGAATTGAGCTTGAAACACTACATCATCATCATCATCATCATCATCATCATCATCATCATCATCACACTTTGAAGCAAAACATTAAAGTAAAAAGGAGTAGTACTCTTTGTGGCTGCTCACATGAACTGACACTGTCCTTACGTGGGCCTTTTTTTCTTGCATTGAATGTGTAAAGATGACAAGCTGGTAAATAGGAGGGTTGTGTTTTCTTCCCTGCTCAGACCCACCTTTAAATCAAGTATAAAAGCCCCTCCAGAGACTCATAATAATCCTGTTGTTTTTTCATTGCTCTATACCTGTATTATCCAGTGTTAGTATCCTACAAAATCCAGCAATTGTGATCCCTCCCTCCCCAAGCTGAGCAGTCTTTTAGCCCTTTCTAGCTGCTGCATTTACTTCACAAAGCAAACCACTTATTGAAGTGCTGGTGTAACTGAAAGAATACCAAAATATGTCAAACTGGTAGATAGTTTAAAAAATTCTGAGGTACACACAGGTCGGGAAGACACTGACAGTAATGTAATTTTCACAACATGCCGATATTAAATTTATATTTTATCACTCGCTTTCACGCAGCTGCACTCATTTATTAAGTGTGTGAGCACATGGACGACTTTAGCGATTGCCACAGATAAAGTTTCACTAGTGAGGTTTAGTATGTACTCTATGTGTGTGTGTGTGTGTGTGTGTGTGTGTTTGTATGTGTGTGTCTCAGTTTTTGTCACTTGTGACTCCATCAGTGTACCCATTGGCCCCGTGGACAGCAGAAAGCTTGTTTTTGAATGGCATGTTGAAGGGCTGGCGGATGTTCACTCGATCCTTCTCTGCCTCCAGATCCTCATCGTAGCGTTCGTCTTCGTCATTATCCTCAGCCTCACTGTGATGAGGGGAAGAATGGCGGGACAGAGATGGGGATGGCGGCACAGAGGCTGGTCGGGGGTAACGGAAACCTGTTGCCTGAGGACAAGAAAAAGAGCATCAGAATGTCTGTTTAAGGCTTTCTAGGGATTTCAATTCTATGGACGAAATAAACTCAGCAAATCCTCAACTTACCGAAGCGGGATCATGAGGTTCATATATGAATGTGTCAGGGAAGGCTTTAGCCAAGGCCATATGACGGGCAGCTATATAATACTAATTTCAAACAGAGGGGAAAGAAACATTATTAATTAATTTCAAAAGGTATCACATGAACATCACTGATCCTCTGAACCTGACATCTCACCCTGCCGAGGTATCTCCAGTCCAGGAGATCACTTAGACGCTCAGTGCGGTTCCTCTGGATGATCCGCTGGCGCCGGCTCTGCTTGCAGAACTGGAACAGGAAGGAAGTGAGCTGGTTACATGACTCGTCCACCCCTCGGTACCGCCGGTCCAGGATGTAAATACCTGCAAAGGGAAACAGTGTGATGTGAGAGGTATCCCTTCTTTAGAAAAAACTTTGAGAATAATTTTAAAAGATACGTTAAAAAACACACACCATATGCTGAGGGGTCTGCTATATGCTCCTCCATGAAACAGCCAAAGCCTGACAGGTTAGTTGAGACAGATGGAATTCCCATGACGGTGCACTCAGCTGATGGAAGAAGAAGTCTGATTAACATATGGACATAATATATAATACCTCTGTATGTACATACCGTATTGGCATGCATGAGTTATACCTGGTGTGTAGCCCCAAGGCTCATAATAAGAAGGGAAGACACCGAGGTGGCAGCCTCTTACAAACTCCTCATAATCCATGGGAAGCAGTGGAGAGGTGGATGAAAGGAACTCTGGATGGAAAATAATCTAAAGCAGGAAAAAGCTGTTTAGTATAAGATCTGGTTATATGAGTATTAGCAGCAAACTGTCAGCCTTGTCCACAACATGATGCTCTTCAAAAGTCACAGGGTGGACTGAAAATTATGGCACATACAAACAAACATGAACTGCACACTGAACTTAGTATTTTGTATTTATGTGATCTTATGTGATCTACATCCTGCCTGGAAAATGATTAGAGTACATAAGACAGTAAGAAGAAATCTACAGGAGTTAAGAGGTGGCCATTTTATTTACTGATATACCTTGACACGGTCAGCAGAACTATTGAAGAGGCCGATACGGCGGACACAGTTTAGGATGGGATCACTGCTGTCCTCCAACATGTTATGAGTGCATATTGGAGGCTGGCATTGTCGCTGAGTTGCAAAGATGGCACGTTTCATTATGGTGAAATCCTCCTTGTCAAGCATCTTTGATATATCTGGCAGTTGTCCACTAAAGAAAACAGCAGCAATTAGACTTTATGATGATGCCTGATCAGTTGACACCAACCAAAACCAATTACAATGCCATATTTAGTTGCATGAATTAAGTCAAGCAACTTGTTTTGGCAATGCTGTAACACAATCTAAGTATATCCAGATCTGTTGTGAAGAATCTGATTTTGTTATAAGACTCCACTTCTCGTGTAAGTAGTAAACTTACACTAGAAGTGACTCATAAAGTTTCTTTCCGAAGCGCTCCTTCACAGTGTGAGCGGTATCCCTGTAAGAGACAGAAAAAATGAGAATCAAAACATAACTCCAAACACTTTGCCAGGTTCCGTCCTGGTTAAGATAAACCAGAATCTGTCTCAATACACCTGAATGTAGCACTTTGTTTGTCTGGCCCACAGTATGTACTTCTAGTCTAGTTTCTATAAAGCCACCTCACCAGAGCTGCTTCCTGACTGCCTGGCCTTTCAGGGTCTCCACGTTAAAGTTGTTTGTACGAGCAGGCATGATGAAAAATGCGATGACAGTCACGTCGCTGTGATTTACCTGTGATAGGCAGACCAGACAGAAATAAGGGGGTTACACTCAACATATTAATATGTGTGAACATCTGTTGAGAGAAGCAGACAAAACACACTCACTCTTAGTAGATAGTTGAGTCGAGCTAAAGCCTCCAAGAAGACGTCAGCTCCTTTGTTGGAAAATTCGTACCTTCCGGCAATGAAGAGGAACAAACACTTGTCCAGGTTGAAGTCAAGGTGCCTGATAGTCACAAATAAACAAAATCTGTGTGTTGCACTTTGGCTGCCTGGCTTACAATATACTAGTTCAGTTACACCTTTTAATTATAACAGCAAAATAAGTATCTTATGGCAAGCATGTCATTAGCAAAATGACTGAACTTACTTATACGGTACAGTGTCTATTTTGGTTGTTGTAGTTATAGAGTCAACAGAATATGCCTAACAATAATTTACCTATTATTTACTAACTCTTCCCTACTACTATATTTCAATCATCAGTCATTGAATTTTCATATTCTATTAACTTGCTGATAAAGTTTCAATTGATATATTGAGATGTGTGTTGTGGGAACTCTGACCCATAGAAGTGTCCCCGGACAAATTCTTGAATCCGATTCTTGCTCTGAGCATGGAGGTTCTGAAACTCGTGCACAGCTGAGAACTTCTTCACGTTGAGCCCATTGGGAGTGACAATGTCTGTGAATGGTGGGAAAGATTAAGGACAATAAATGGGAGACACAAAGAGAGACATTGAGAAGGGAAGAGAGAAACCAATTCAACCAAAATAGAGTATCTAATTAGCAAGCTTACTTTGTTAATTTCATTGAGGCAATATTGAGGCATACAGTACAAAAAAAACCAGCAAGATAACACTGCATCTCTGTTCAGTGAGACCTCAGCCAGTGATAAATGAGAACAGAATGAGGACGTTTCTGGGCCCAGTGCCACACATCACTTCATCTCCACACACCTGGTTTCCTCTTGAGCAGGTGCTCTGCCTCGATGGCTGTGATCTGTGACACTGTGGTGAAGACGTGTGCACAGTGTGCAGCCGCCCGCTCAATACAGTAACGATGGTAGATCTGTCTATCACCTGCTTCCTTATCAACGTTGAACTAAGTCAGACACAAAGGGTGACACAGGGAAAGAGTATAATAAAGTCATGCAGTAAAGTCATCCATCAAAATATATGATGGAATATTTCATTCATTGCATTTTTAATAACAAAAATAATTTATGTGTATGTGAGGTTTTTTATCATACATTCCTGCGGAGCAAAATGTAAAATCCACACAACTGTACACACACCTCTCCAAGCCTGTTATAGAAGTCCACATTTCCAGCACAGAGGTAGCGTCCCAAGAGTGTGGCATGAGTGGTGAAGATAGTTGCGATAGACAGCTGTCTCTGTCGACACAGCACCAGACCCAGGCCGGCCAACCACTCATGGAAATGGGCCACGATGTGTGGTGTCTCCACACATTGGGCTGCATACTGTAATGTGGGAGAACTCAGGGTTAACACACTCACATACATATTATACTCAAGTTACACTCTATTAGTGCCTTCCAGGGTGTTGATATTTCATTTCAAACAAAACACCTAATATTCTAAACAAACAGATAAAATAGTTATTTCTTTCTTATATCAGTTCAGTTTATATGTTTTATAAGTTCCTTTCAGATGTCAGGTAGTAAGTTTGAGCCACTGACCTCTCCCAGAAGCCAGACTGTCAGGAAGCCGAACAACACAGCATCGTTGGCCTCGCGGTCGAACCATGGCACACCAATGCCACACAGTTCCCACAGCTCACTCTTCCAGGTGTCCAGAGACCATGCGGTGTATCCAACATCAATTAGAATAACATAGGGACTGCCCTCAATAAGCCAGCGGCCAAAGTAGACCTGCAGGAAGCAGAAGACAGTGAAAGTTAAATAAGATGATAAGATGATTTTTATTCTACTTTGTGGGTGAAGAATTATGTGGGATGCATGACATAGATTAACAAAAAGAGTCTAAACATCTTTAGAATCTGACTAATGCTGCTCTGACACTGTTTCTTGGACAGTCAGAATGTGCCGTGTGATTCAAGGTAAACCAGATAGGCTCCTCTAAATTGTAACACTACCACTCTGAGCCTTGACCCATAATTTCAGAGCACTGCTGGAGTGACACAGCACAAAACATTAAAAGTATTAAAACACACACACACACACGCACACACACACACACACGCACA
>JANJYP010177488.1:0-10023 GCA_024605115.1 Rastrelliger brachysoma
AATCACAATGTCATCACAAGTTCAAGGTGTAGGTAGACAGGTTAATGGTTGACACAGATGTTAAAGGAAGCAGAACAGAAGACAATGACAGGAAACAGCTGGAGTCAGTATAAACGTTCTTCCTCTGAAAAGTTTCCAATGATAGCAAATTTGCACAAGAGGAGGAATAAACTCTAAAATGAAGACTGATTGTACAGCGTCTACAGCACGTCATCAGTACCTCTGAAACATTCATGCAGTGACTGAGCTAATAAGGCGCTATAGGCATTACATAGGGTGCCACTGCCAATTACTATTGTGATATTAAGTCTCAATACTATATGATAAAGTTTTGTTTTGCTGACGTTTTTAAATTGTTTTATTCCAAATAATTACCATAATATTTTCTGCTTCACAGTTTCTCTAACAGAGCAAATGTTAGCAATCAGGAAGAGGAACGAAACGTCAGTGATCGGTCAGATTGGAGATGATCTTCTGGCATGGGTAAGACCAGTTTCAATAAATGCAGGAAGGTTTACATATATATATTTCAAAACATAAAATTATGTAAAAATAATATGGATTAGAGTGTTGTAAATGCTTCAAATGTAAATCTTCTGTGTTTATGCTTTGACTCCAGTTCAGCGGTGAGGAAGAGGAGAAGATACGAAGAGCGGTGGGAACTTTCTGTTGTAACCAGCCCTCTGCACTGGAGCTCATCAAAACCAAGCAGAAGAAAGACCAGAGATTCACTTTATTCATGCAGGTCAGCACGAACACAACACACCACAGTCTTGTGGAGGCCAAGCAAATGTTTATGCAATGCTCATCTCTCCCTTTTCCTTTATTTAATATGCATGTTGAAGCTTTTTAAAAAAATATTTATTTAATTTTTTTTCTTTCTAACTTACTTGTCATATTTTTATTTCTCTTATATGTATGTTTATAGATAGCAGCAGAGATGATACTGCCTCTGTCTGTTATACATTTGCATTGCAATCTGCTGTCCAAAATTTTAAGAAGCCACAAAAAAAAAAAAACAGCAGACATGTAAAAAAAAAAAAAAAAATTTAAAGTAACCTTAAAAATGTGATTTATAGTGATTTATAGTAGGAACACTAAGGCATATTTATTCTATATATTTTCACTTGTTTTCTCCATCAACTTATAATTTAATTGTACATTTATCAGGAGATAAAAGCTGAAAGTAAATGAAAGGAAAATGGTTTGCCAGGCTCTTATATGTACTATATGTTGTTCTGAGTGTGAATTTAGTTGATAAATATTGATGAAATGGTTCTTTAAAAGACATAGATAACATGAAGAAGGTACGAAAGTGTTCTTTGTCTTTCTTCAGGAGGCCGAGAGTAACCGTCTATGTCGCAGGCTGCAGCTTAAAGACATCATTCCAGTGGAAATGCAGAGAGTGACCAAGTACCCGCTCCTACTGGACAATATTGCTAAGTACACAGGTATAAATAAACATGTCTCTGTGTTTTTTTTTCTTGATGATATTTTTCATAGAGTGGCACATTCAAAAGGAAGAATTACATATATTGGGGTGTTTGCTAAGCAATGTTTCTCTTCTCTCAGAGGATGGTGAGGAGAGAGAAAAGGTGAAGAAAGCTGGAGAGTGTTGCAAAAAGATTCTAAACCACGTCGACCAAGCTGTCAAAGAGGCTGAGAACAAACAGGTAAAGTTGTTTGAATGAGTCTGTTATTGTTAGAGCCAAAAAGTCTACTCTATTAGTATATATGGGGGCCACAATATGAGGAACATTTTTCAATATAATGTAGTCACCACCACCCACTGTAACCCTGATAATAAAGATCAATCAGTCAAACAAACTTTATTTGTATAGTACCTTTCATACCAGTTAATATAGTTCAAAGTGCTTTACAATTAGCACAAGTGACATGAAGTAAAGGAATAAAAAAGATGAAGGAACAAAAGCAAAGAACAAATTAATAAGAAAAAAAATTAGACCAAAGCATGTATGGATGATAAAAATTATGACCTTTCTGACCTTTCTTGCATTCGATTCCTTACAAAGTAGTACTTGCTTGATGCATACATTGTTTTTTGGGATTTTTTATTTATTGAAAGGTTACTTAACACCAGCTTATAATCATGTTTTTGCTGACCTCCAGGGGTTGAAAAGTGTTTAATGAGCTGTGCCATTTGTCAACAGAGGCTTGAAGAATATCAGAGACGATTGGACGTCTTGTCACTGAAACAAACTGAAAACCCCATGATCCTTGAGCTGAAGGTAGTAAAATTAGTATTTTCAGGTTAATGATGTCAAGATAAAATATGTGGTTGGAGTGTGTTTTTTTATTTTTATTTTTTTTATTGAACCCATAGCCAGTCATGACAGGCAGTGAGATGCTTCAGTCGTTGATGAAGTTGTAGAGTCTGTTGTGTTTTTACTGAAAATGTATTCTTTTCCTGCAGAATCTGGACTTGACTAAGAGGAAGATGGTGCACGAAGGACCTCTCTCCTGGAAAATCAATAAAGACAAGACAATTGGTACACACACACACACACACACACACACACACACACACAAACTATCATGACAATACTTCAGTTACTATGAGCAGTTTTTATTCATTATATTCATTACTGCCTTAGAAAAACACACATATAGTTTTATATCACTAGTGTCCTATTTTCAGAGCTCTATACAATTCTCCTGGAGGACATCCTGGTTTTACTGCAGAAACAGGACGAACGTCTGATTCTCAAATTCCACGGCAAGAGTCTGGCCAGCGCCACAGACACCAAGCAAACCTTTAGCCCCATCATCAAACTCAACACTGTCTTAGTTCGTCCAGTGGCAACAGGTAAGAATTACAGTCTCTCACTATATTACCACTGTTGTATTTAGTATTTTGCACAGTTTATTGAATCAGTGCAAGTTTTTAGTGCTGGTCATTGATGGGTTTATGACTTTGGTCCACACTAAAATATCTCAACAATTAGTTTCAAGTGCATTATTCGTTGGTTTACCATGAAACTTGATTTAGACGTCCTCCTTCAGGATGAATTTGTAATAACTTTGGTGATCTTATGAATTTTCATCTAGCGCCATCCTCAGGTTGAAATCCTGTTTGTACAATACTTTGGTTTATGACCCAAAACCTGCAAAACTAATATTTCCATCAGCCTCAGCTGCTCTTTGTTCATAATTAGATATTAGCACATACTAAGACACCCAACCAAGATGGTGAAAATTACCTACAGTACAAAGCATGTTACATTAATCCATGTGAGCAATAGTTCATTTTAGTATTTGGCTCAAAGCACTGCCGTGGCTCTGATACTTTTATGATGCAATGTTATATGTTTAATGTGTGTGCTGTGTACATTAAGTGTTGTGTATGTATTTGTTAATATGATGTAATGCATTATAGTTATTGTTTGAATCTTTGTTCTCATCAGACAACAAGTCTTTCTTTGTGCTGTCCATGTCGGAGAATGGGGCTCAGATCTACGAGCTGACAGCTCAGACGGTGTCCGATCAGAGAAAGTAAGTCCTGAACCACAGACATGGTGATGTGTGAAATGTTTCTTCCATCTCATCCTGCTATACCGCCTCTCTTCATCCAGGTGGCAGCGTCTGATCACACAGCGCGCCGATGCCATGAAGGCCAAACCTCACAACAACAGCACACCTCCAGCTCCATCTGAGTGAGTTCATTACATCAGCAACTTATTAATTGGTGTTGTTTGATTATTTCTTTCTTTCTAATATAAGTTTGTTTCAGTGCTGAGCGGGATGCTATTGAGATCATCAACAGTGGGATGTCCAAGTCTGGCAAAGATGCTAATGGCAGTGCAAGTGGAAGTGTCCATTCTTCAGGTAGCTGTAGTGTAATATATTTTTTTATTAGCTTATTAAATACTTTAATTTATTGATTGATAGAAAAATGGCAGCTATTTTGATAAATTTGATTAAAATAATTCATCATTCCAACTTCTTAATTGTGAGAATTTGCAAAGAAAACAATTTGAAGTCCTCAAACCCTACACCTCTGCTTTGATATGTATGGATTAATAAATAATGGAAATAATTGTTGGATGCAGCCCTAGTTTACATTGTGTTAGTTGATCAATAAATGGTTTAATATCAACACAAACTTTATTCCTAATAATTTCTGTAATTTCTGTAAAAGTCTTTTTTTCTTTAAATCTTTTTCAAAACTATTTTTAAATTAATATTTCTATTCCAGATATAGATGTCGCCTCCTCTCCAGACATTCCAGTTCCACCGGCAAGTCTTAACCCTTTCGATGGCATGAAGTCAGAAGATGAGGAAGAGGAGCTGGCAGCGGCAGACAGACAGGAGGAAGAACTGGATGGGGTTGATGAAAAAGAACTAGAGGCTTTCCTGGATGGGCAGCTGGAAGACAGACTGTCTCTCCTTCAGGAAGGGTCGCGTCAAGGCATTGCCTTTGAAAATCAGGAGTACAGTGCATTCGGCTTACCCACCTCTAAAGCTGAAGATGCTCTGCGGACATGTAAGTTGCATATTAAAGAGTCAGTTAACCTAAATAATAAAATACATCTGTTTAAGTTGGCATTTATCTTTAGTGGTGTGTAGTCATTCAGTTTTAAGATGTATGACCCTGAGATTTCTGTCTTTTTTCCCAAATTGAGAAAAAGCAAATGAGGACATAACACTTTCTTTCTGTTCCAGTGGTGATGCTGAAGCAGGTGCTTTTCAACCACATGTTAAACAGAGAAGCAGAGGAGGAGAAAGAAGAGTCTGAGGAGAGCAAGCCAAGTAAGGCTACTGGCTGTCAGCTGAGTGCCTCCTTGCCTGCGAGCCCAGAGGGGTCTTCTGTTGCTTGTGATGAAAGCCGAGCATCTGCAAGTTCACAAAAAGATGTCTCTCAGCTATCACCTGGACACACCGGACTGTCAGAAACAACTGAACGCAACGGTGAGGGAATGTGTGAATCTTTAGCTCTAATAATGGTGACACAGTGAGTTTATTATAAAAAAAAACCATGCAACCATAGCAGCTTCTTCCTTTTTTTTTTTTTGCACACAGGTGGTTTTGTGGTTCTGGATTTTAGTGGGACGACTGAGGAGAGTAGCACTGATGATGACGGGGGACAAGGAGGAGGTGATGTGGGCATCGACATGACGAAACTACTGTCCTCTTCCTCGCAGACAGGGGGCGGCGGGCCCAATCTCAGCCGGCAGCTTATGACCCACCTGCGCCTCCTACAGGCCGACCTGCAGTATCTGAAGGTACGGCTGGATGGATGGATGGATGGATGGATGGATGGATGGATGGATGGATGGATGGATGGATGGATGGATGGATGGATGGANTTGCAGTGAACAGAAAACAACATTTAGAAGTTGGTTTCCAACTTTGATTGCATTAAATCCCACACGAGGGAGTGAGGACACACAGGTAGAAGGAGAACTGAAACACTTTTTTTCTGAGCTCCAATGTTTCTATACTTCCTTTCAGACAGCAGGAGCTTGAACAGGCGGTAGCTTGGGTAATGATATTGTGAGAACGCTGCAGGCATTGTAAGATGTAGACCTTATTTGTCGACCTGATTGTAGTTGGCTTTACCACACTGTACTGCAATATGTCAGTATGCTCCCAATAGTAAAGGTTCACAAGCAGGTTTTGAAATAGACTAGTTTTCTTATATATCTGCAGATAGTCGAGGCACTGCTGGGCTTTCTCTGTTTTCACAAAGGTGTACAGAGCTCCTCTGCAATGTGCAGCCCAAAAAAATTTAAAATGTGACCTTTCCCACTGTTTCCTTTTTTCCATTTTTTTTTTTTTTTTGCCTTTTGACAAGTGGTTGGTTTTTCACTGCAAGAGTAGGAAATTGAGACTTATGGTGAGAAATCTCAGGAATCTTGGTAACAGCATGATAGGAAAACCTTCAAGATGTCATTCAAGACCAGCAGATGTATTGATAGGATGGATTGATTCAGCTGGATTCTCTCCCCAACAACAGTCAGCAACACAAATTACAATACTTCCAACAACCTAGTATTGACAAATACACTATCAATATAACTTATACTGAAAGTCTCTATTGGCTTAAATTATAATATTAGCACATTACTATTAATCTACAGAAGCTTCAGTTCAATTCCTGCTGTTTGTGCTCCATGTCTGATTGAAGTATTCAGGAAATTGTGTCCAAAGAGAAAAACTTGTTCTGTATTTGTGGACCACAATGAGTTTTTATTGTCTTGATCTGCTTGCAGGAAGTTGAGATGAAGTATAATGAGCTACGGCAAACACTGCCCGACATGGCTGCTGACTCAGACGACAATAACGGTGCGTTTCACTTCTCTCCCTCACTTTGAACTTCACATGCACATCAATATCGTGCACATGAATTATAAATCTCTAATACTGTGACTCTGATATTTTTCAGATGGGATTCAATGATGACAGATTCTTCCTGTTGACTTCCAGCTATAATGTTACTTGTCGACGATCACATTCTTCCAGACGAAATCCTCGACCACTTTTCACTGTTAACGCCAATAATGAAGGCTTATTGCCCATGTGACAATCAGTGGAAGACTTTATCATTATTATGAGGAATGCTCCACTATAAACTCAGACTCCTTCAAGAGAAGAGACTCTATGGAATGAACTGAGAATGGTTCAGCCTTGTTTTGCTATAGTAATAATATTCAATTGCATAAATTATCGTAAACACTGGAGATATGAAACGGAAAAGGGTAAGTCGGGTGTGTGAAAGCACTCAGAAGTACAGCAGTGAAGCAATCATAAATGGAAAAAAAAAGACTTGAGGACTGTGACAGTAGATTATTCTTCAGGACTCAGAGCACTGCTGTAGGCTTCATGTAAAAGTCTGCAATAAGAAATGAGAGATAACCTGTATATAATCAGCCAAGCACTTCACTTCACGTTACCATGATTTTCTAACTGTGCTGAATAACAACCCCCCCTCCCCACGCCCAAATGTCAGATATTCCTCCTGCCACACTGATGGTATTTTGAAAATTAAAAAATGTTTGTCTTTAGTCTTTCTTTGCAAAAAACTGGAAGTGGACTATGAAGTAAAAAAACAAAAAAAAAAAAAATCAACAACCAATTTAAAGCTTATTAATTAACATGCTCTATTTGACTTGTTTAATTGATAAAAAAAAAAAAACAACCATTTACGGGGGAGTTAGTTACCAAGTTTGGTGTCATCATCTCTGCGCAGAGGATTAAAACTCAGCTACTATATATGCTAACTAACACGTGCTGAAGGATGGATAAACTGTTACTCGTAGAGAAATAAAAAAAATAGATCCAGCATGTAGCTCTCCCTAGAACCACATTTATTCTTGTACAAAGATTAAACATTAATGGTATACAATCTTTAAGTTAATGGCCCAAACTGTTTCCATCTGCTTCCAGTCTTTATGCTAAGCTAGGCTAATCATGGCCTGAAGACAGCTCTATATTCACAGATATGATGTTAATATCATTTTTCTTATCTCATTGAAAAAGAAAACTCATCATTAATACTTCTCAAAACTGTGAACCACTCCTTTAAAGAGCAACAACACCAGGGAAAAACTAGTGTCTTGCTGCCCTTTGTGACCTCTGCAGCAAGAAGGTCTTATCAGCAATTATTTTCAGGGTATATTTAAGTATCTAAATTTGAACCACTTACAATAATAAAAAGGTTTGTGTATGTGAAATCCACATTTCTTCATCCATCATTAGTTTAGGGAAAGGCCACAAAATAGTAATTGTCCTACTTGCAAAGCCACAGCTTGTGCTTTTTACAGTAATCTACATTTTTGTTTAGCAGCTGACATAAAAGTCCTAGATTTTAAAACTTCCTATAGCACTTGAATGTAGCACAGTACAGAAAATAAATTAAAATGGACTAATGAAGAACATCTTGATCCAGGCGACTACAAAAAAAAAAAAAAAAAAAGATTTCACCCCAAATCTAAAATGACTCACTTACAAAAAACAAAAAGACAGATAGTGAAAACATAAGCTCTTTGATAAGTTTATGTTTTAATGTTTGTGTTTATGTTTTTAATGTCAAATTGAGTATGGTATAGTATTTTTGCAAACACTGAAACAATGTGCTAGAGAACAGCAGCAAACTGAAAGATTTCATTCACATTGTATATTATTGGGGCGTTTTTTTTCCAATACTGCACATAACTGAGAACACATTACACCATAAAGCAGATACTTGTGAATTTATTGAATTGAACTATATTGTGTATTGCAGAGGGTTTTTTTCTCACTGCTGCTGGCCTACATGATAGTGTGCACAGTGAGGTGACTGACTAACCTGAGTGCAGTTTTTCACCTCTTTCAGCACTGAACTGATATGTTTCTTCCACTGAAATACTGTAATGCACAGTGTGTGTTATAATTCCTGCTTGGAGCATTTCTTCAGGATCCTTTCATGTTCTGCAGCAGCTTACTAATGAAAGCTGTCTTCAGCTTGTAACCAGCCACAAAATTGTTGTATGTTTAATCTGCAGGTCTTTGCCAAAGTAAATCCTTTAGGTACAAGCTGCAATGATTCACTCATCAGACCTCTGCACCTTCACGGTTGGATTGAAAAGACTTAAATATCCAACAGCCACAAGACTGCACAGATGAAGTTAAGGCTTTGATTTTTGGACTAACTATATATATAAACCTGATAAGTCTATGTCAACAAAAAGGACTTCATTGTAAAGGAATATAATGTACAATTATGACTGTATATCAAANGAATATCCAACAGCCACAAGACTGCACAGATGAAGTTAAGGCTTTGATTTTTGGACTAACTATATATATAAACCTGATAAGTCTATGTCAACAAAAAGGACTGTTTTCATTGTAAAGGAATATAATGTACAATTATGACTGTATATCAAAGTTCTGTTTTATTTGCCTTGTTTTTTTTTACACCATGCAATCTCATCATGTTTTAACACAAATTACTTTAAAGAAGGTAAAGTATCCATTCAATATTAATCTGTTGTGTAAATGTATTAACCTTGTTCATGTGTTTGCTGAGAGGAGATTTTAAACTGATCGGACTGAAGAAAAAAAAAAAAGTTTGGAGTGGGATTTATTAAATCATCTTATTCATCCAAGAGCCTATTTCAGGGCTCTACCTGTAGCTGAGCCACGTCCGTGAGGGAAAAAAGCCAAAAATAATAGTAAACATCAGTTCCTCTTGAATAAAAGAACACCTCCTTTCTAGTTTTTTGACCAACATTCAGTCATTGTTCTTGTGTGCTAACGTAAAGCAGTGACAAATCTGGCCCACCAACTGGCTTAACGTTTCCNGAAACATCAGTTCCTCTTGAATAAAAGAACACCTCCTTTCTAGTTTTTTGACCAACATTCGGTCATTGTTCTTGTGTGCTAACATGAAGCAGTGACAAATCTGGCCCACCAACTGGCTTAACGTTTCCATTTTATGGATTGTATAAAATCTTTTACATTATTCATCATAAATGTACAGTAGATAGCAATGTAAACCCATTCAAATTCCAATAAATATGACATGTTAACTTATATATATCCTTGAACCATAACTGAAGCAAGCTACTGTTTACTGTGTGAGGATAAGCTATCAAGTAAATTTTTAGTCTCATGTATGTTTATGAATCTTTTCTTTTTTTTTTTTTTTTTTTGCTATGGCAGTATCAACATAGTATGCTGTCTCTTTTTTTCATGGCTTACAAATGAAAGTTAAAATCAGTAACCAATTAAGTAAAATAACATTTCATGTTTTCTGTTTTTAATACAAAATTTATTCTCACAAAAGCTTTATTTTGACATATCATGTGTCTTACTGTTTACATCAATTATGCAATTGAGTTTGTAATGTGTAGTTTTGATGGCTTGAGGTAATACGGCTGATAGCTACGAGAAAAGATCTAAAATACAAACGTTTCCTCTTCCTGTTGTAAAACCCGAGTACATTATGGCAGTAGCATCTTTTCACACAGACATCATAACCTTATGCTGTTGAGGTTAAGATGCTGAATAAGTCATATA
>JANJYP010177537.1:0-17578 GCA_024605115.1 Rastrelliger brachysoma
GCTTCACCTAAAAGAAATCAAAGAACAATAAACTTGCTTTTTCCATTTTCATCTTAGGGATATTCCTTGAACGCCTGAGATATCTAGGGATATGTTTTGGTTCGTTTTTTGTCGGAAACTGCAATTTTGCACTTAATAAATACTTGGAGCTTGCATCATTGTCTTATTGATGTGCAGAATAAACATGGGTAGGCGGAAAATCCCAAACCAAATTTCAGCAAGACGGATTGTGAGCTCATCATCAGGGAAAGGCGATGGCTGAGATTGATTGTGCTGTGTCTTTTACACACAAAAAACAGGTTCTCTTGGCAGACCGCATTGTGGGATTTTTCATAGGAGAATCATTGTTTGCTCTGCAATAATACATCTGTGACTGTGTACTTTCGCTGCAGGCTGGTGTGTGTCAGCCGACAATCTTTAAAGTATGTCATGATGTTTCATAGTGATAGTTTGACAGTGATGTAGTTAAACTGGCTGCCAAACTTGCTGACCTATAAAGCACACTGACTATTTGCTAATATGATTTGTTATCTGCCATTACTGCCTGTAAAATTTACACCCACCACACATATACCTCTCACTGTCACTGCGCAAAGTGTATGCCACTTGAAAAAGACAAAATAAAAAGGACAAAGCATTAAAAGGACATAAACATCAGCTATCTCATTGCTGCAGCCTTACTGTCAGTCTTATCTGTCGTGGGCCACTGCAACAATGTTAATGATATCTCACTGGCCCCTGCCAATAGTTAGAGCACATCAGGCGAACTAGGCCCGTGCTTTGTAGATCTCATTTGATTTTCAGTGCTGATAGTGGATGCAGCAATTTATGCCAGTGCTCATTCAAGTAGATGGAGATCAAAGAAGCTTGTCCAACCCCTCCCCTCACTCTCATCTCTAGTTTCATCAGATCTGCAACCGGACTCCTTACAGGCTTCCTGATTCGCCCGCTGAATCGCCAGGCTTAAAATTCATTCCTGCAGAGCAAATATGTACGAAAGAATTATAGGTGTAACAGAGGTGCTTGAGAAATTTGCATGTATTTACATGTTTATCAAGCATGAGAAAATGAGTTCTTCTAAACTCTAATGATCAGATCCATAATGTGTTTACAGAAAAACGATACCTGATTTCTGTAGAACTTTAAAAAGAAAAAAAAAATCTGATCCATGGTTATCATTTTCAGGTATTGCTGAGCTGCCAGAATTATTTCATCACTTTATACAGATAACTATTCAAAGACAATGTAACTATGGCCAAGGTTATCTAGTCTCAAGTATTTGTTTAAGTTGACATTTTAATGTAATATAAATTACCAAAGAGGCAAAAAACATTTTCAATCATGTTTTTGTCTTTTATTTCCTCTTACATTTACGACTTGCATCTATCCAATGGATTCTGCAAAAAATTTATCTATTATGCCTGATAGTCTATTCATTATTTTTGTTTTTGTTTTATCTATACCGCTGCACTACAAGAAAATTAGAATATTACCATAAACAGCCCTCAGTAAGTAGTTAAGAGCACGTCCACTTCAATCAACTGAAGTGACGCATATTCAGCAGTCAGTTCTGCTCTTATTGATTGTGACTGCAAACGACTCTTCCTTTTTGAACAATAATGAGATGGTAGCACCCTGCTGATATTTGATGAGGGGTAGCTAACAATAAAGGCCTTGGAAAAGGTTTGGTTATTGAAATAAGACCCTATAATGAAAATGTAACATCAGCAGATAGATCATGCACTGCACCATAGTCTATCAGTGGTTACTAACTTTTTCAAGCAAAGTCATCTGTGTATGACCTTTTACCAGTTCAATTACAGATTGAACTTGCCTTTTAAGATGGTTTGAGTTAAATCACTTTTGAAGCTGAATTAGAAAAATTTGATTAGAATATTCTTAAAAAAACATTTTGAATCAGTTCATTTCCACTCAGCTCTATCTTGTGACCTATAACATCCATATTCAACTTGTCAACTTGTGATTAATGCACGACACACAAGTTAATTTTGGGCCAATTTTCCATTTGTAAGCAAAGTGAAATACTTTATCTAGCAGCCTTGCTGTGTTATTTTAACAGGAGTTCATTGCAGTTTCACTATGACAAACCTTATTCCCAGAAGGAAGGTAATAACCTACAACAAAAGACTCTCTTTGGTTGTGTGCTGTCCAGTTGAAATGTTAAACTAATATAGATTGAAAATGTATTAGCCCTTTAAAAGAGCTACAGGCAAAACACCTTAGAATGACTGGATAAAATGTTTTTGTTTGTACAAAGGGAGCGCTGAGTGGAGCAGCAATGGTCCTGTATTTTTCATATGATTATTTAATGCAGCTGAGGACCAAAACAAATGGTCATCTGTGACAACATTCAGAGACACAGAAAAGCATGTTTAATATTAGCCTAATTATTGAAAGTAATTCTTATGATGACTGCTGCCCCAATTCATTATTAATGGTGAAAATATGCAAATTAATATTTATTCATGCTTTTGTGATTAAACATTACATCTGTAAAGCCTTTTACAGTTAGCCTCTGTTCTGCTTTAGTGGTTATGTCCACAAAGCACACCTTAGAAAAAACAACACAGAAATATCAAATATTCTATTTGATAGTCAATAGAAGAGATTATACAAAACAGAGACCACTTGCACTAGAAAATGTGCAGCCAAAGAGTCTCATTGAACAGTGAAACTATCATGCTTTGAGGTAATACACAGCACAGTGATGAAGACAAGGCACCATGATTTAGTTTCCTGTTAGTATACACCCATACTGCACATGCGCGCGCACACACACACACACACACACACACACACACACACACACACACACACACACACACACACACACACACACACACACACACACACACANGGTCCCTTTAAAAAAAATCAATTTATGGCAGGAAACAGCATTGTGAGTCAATTCTTTGCCAGCATTAAACAGGGCAACTCTGTCAGAAATTTCTAGATTTCTTAAAAAGCATGCTTATAAAAGAGGAAACTTTGCATGAGAACAGGAAATTGGCAACCTACCCATTTAGTTATTGTTGATTTTGTTGAAATTTGAAAGCAGATCTGTTATTTTCCAATTTCCACTGACACCTCAGACTTCCTTGCTTTCTAGACACAAAGTTTTCCATCCTACACATACATCCGAGTACAGGTAGGAGATAAAATATACAAAATCACAGCTTCCATACAAAATTATGGAAGATTTATCTGTTTTATCTGTGCAAAAAAAGCCTGTATTTGACTTTCAGGTCTTTCTCTTAAGTTGTTATGAGGTGTCATATACAGCTCAACCTTTTCAAATGTCAGGTGTATCCTGTGGGCCACACTGAAATCTGAATTCAGTGGCAGCACTGTTTTTCTGTATTTTTTGCAGTTCTTCTTGAAAAAGAAAAATGATAACATCTTATGATTAAAGTTGTTTACAGAGTTTGGGCTTTAGAATTATTTTTGATGAGGATAATGTATACTGATCAACTGAAGATGTAGTTAGCTTACTGCAATTTTTAAACTATAGTCTATAGAAATTAATTAAAATATACACAAACAATTAAAAGGAACACATACAGTGGATCCACCTAGAGAGAATCTTGCCTGTTACAAGGTAATTTAGATTTCTTATAAGCTTTCTAATAATGGTACATATTTCATGGGCTGAGCTAAAGCACTAGACAGGATGTGTTCGCTTTTCAGTATTTGAACAAAAAAAAAACTTTTTTCCTATAACCTCAACCATGCCATGAACTTTCCTTAACCTGCCCCTTTCTGCAAACCTTCATCAAAGTGCTTTAGTAGCTTGAACACAACCACATAAGAGAAGGCAGAAAGTAAACCTCAGTCTCCAATACTGACGTCCTTTGTACACCCACCATTGACCCTGACCACTCTCCTACAACTGTGTGGTGCACAACCATAGCAATTTCTGCACTCCCAAAAGCACAGAATAGCAACAAACAAAAAAAAACACATAACAAAACAAAGAACCACTTGAATTGTTGAATTTAATATAAAGTAATTTCTGAAAGTTAAATTTTAAGCTCTTTAATGTTATTTACTGACAAATATACTATGAGAAGATGCTAGCTGTTATGGGTACATTTCAGCATGCTTCAGAAATGTTGAACATGTACATGAGACTTGGCCACAGAGGCTGCTTACTTTTCATTTTTGAGCCTAAGGCTGTCCATGTTAGATCCCCCCTTACACAGCTTCTTGTCATGTTATCAACAAGCTTGTGTTTGAGGTCTTTGAAAATCCTGCATTACACTGTCCTGTCATCACACCTGCTAGAGGGCATGCTGCAGCTGCACAACCGGGAGACCGCGTGATCCATTTTGAAGCAGCGGGATGAAGGGGAAGGTGTGTGGTCTCACTGTTGAGGTGCGGTGACCCATAGAACATGTATCATAACTGATTTTCTTTCTTTATCCTCGTGCTTATCCTTTCCTGAAAGCTGTAAATGATGTGCGGGCCAGAGCTTATCCAGACCTACATCTAGAAACCGACCACTGCAACAGGGCTTAACACCACCTAGACTTGGCTTATCAGGCGCTGCAGATGCTGCTACCAAAAGATATCAGTTTTCCTTTGCTTCTGTATACTTAGTAGGTTTTGAGGGCAATGTGCTAATGAGAAACTAGACAGTAGATGTTCATTCTATTGTCCAGGTTACACTGGTATTTACCAGAAACAGGAGAGAAATCAGCATAGTGTGTACAACCTCAGCAATTTCAACATAAAGGGTCCAAAACTCGATTTTAAATTATGAGGTGTTAGAAATAGGAAAAAAATTTATAATAAATTATAGACATCACTTTAAAATACAGTATTATCCACAATTATGTTATATTTATACTGCATACCTGTATTTTAACATGCTGTGTATAATGGGTGCAATTATTCAACTTAACTGCCTCTGACGTGGTTGCATAAAATGTACAATTAAAGGCAGAATTCCTAATGCATGCATACATTTATCTAAATCACCCTGTCAACTGGGTTTCCACATAGGATTTAGACTGTGTGGATAGTTAATGGTTATTCATCATTTCATTTGCTAATGTCTACACTGCTAATAATTCAACAGCAATTACGATGAAATGGTTTCATGCGTGGTAAAAACTGCTGTGTTTGACATCCACAATAATGAGCCTCCTCCGTTTATCTAGAAGAACTGATGATGGGTTTTTTTTTTCTTCTGAAATGTACAAAGACATTTGAAGTGATTATGGTGCAATGCAATTCAAACAATAAACCTGCTGCATTGAATTGGTTTTGTTAATGTCAGAGCCAAAGGTCATTCTTTACTATGAATTCACTTACAGCCCATTAGTGTCCATTCAGCCACTGCTTTATTGGTCTTGTTAAAATGATGTTGTCACCTTAGTAAATTCTGTAATCATTTCCTTTTACCTTGGTTGTGATTCAACACAGAAAAAGGGACCAAACATCCAATAAGGGCCACAAAAGTGCAGATTATGTGATGGCCAGCTACCTCCTGTTTTGAAGTGGCTGTCATCAAAGCTAAGGAGCGCAGCATGTGGACTGGCAGCATGCTAGTTCACATGCTGCTTGTGTTATGAGATACTTGACACTGGTGATTTCTGGCTTATTACATTTATAAAGCCTTAAACAGTGGTGAAAAAGTGGCACAGGTGTACTTACTGCCATTTCCAGAGGTAATTTTAGTTTTTCTCCTGTGTGCTTGTTGCTCATTAATGGCAGTCTTTAAGACCTGGAAAATAAATGAATGAGTCCAAAATCAGTTTAATTAGTTCTATTGTTAATTAAAATCCCATTTTGCATAAAAGAACAGTAAGTATTCAAAATCTCTTATGTTAGCTAAACTGTATTTCAGAGTACAAACACTGTAAGTCGACATTCCCAAGACAAAGAAAGAAAGTTCTCAGCCAAAATAAAAATCATACACTTGCAACATCACACAAGGCATGCAGTTTGAGGCCAGCACGGCTGTGATTATAGCCCCCCTAAAATTCAGCAAAGAGGTGATTATAAAGATCATGTTACAGGGTTTCAAAGTGTCTCACGATTTCCTTGCTGACTCGACTGGCCCCAAATCAGAACATAGCATTTGATCTTCTAGCTGAGGACACGCCGTGAGCATTAGCAGTTCGGTTGTGATGTGAAAGTGAAGAGAGTGTGAAGAAGAAAGTGGTGAATGTGCAACATAGAGACCTAATTGCAGTATTACTTTACTATTAAGCACCACAAAAAGCATGATAAAATAGTTTATTCTATTTCAGGATGGCTGTCTACTCATGAGAAATGAGTATCTCACAAGTAAAGGATTTATCTTTATCACACCAAAAGGTTAACATCACCCACTTAATTTCCTTGGGGCAGTAAGTTAAATTTGCTATAGCAATAATACACATTTTATAAAGGGTTTTGTGTGTAATCACTTTAATGAAAATATTAAATGGGAATGACATGAGGTCTAGACTACAGGCTCTGATGCCTGTGACTCACCGACATAGACCGGGGCTCTGGCTCCCTGCAGCTGTTTTGGCTCTCTGAAAGTACAAAGTTTGGGAATCAAACACTGTTTTCCTCTTTAGGTTTTCATTTGCATCTTAAATGTGTTAAAATGGAAGCTTTGACTTTTTCACTTGAATATTTACAAAAAATAATACAACTCTGGAAAAAAAGGTTAAATTGCAAGTTTAAATGTTAAAAAGTTTTTAGGAACTAATAGCTTTAATAATGGTCTATAAATAAATTAGTGTAGTAATGCTTAATAGAATAACATGCATGAGGCCATTAACAAGAACAACTGTGGACTGTTTTATTTCCTTTTTAATTAGCTCTTTTGTTCATTAGGAAAACTAAACTTATGGGAAAGAGCCTGGGGACATCTAAATCAAAATCCAATGATTAAAAGTTATTAACATTTACAACAGCAGACTTGATGGATATTCAGAAAATGAAAAAAGCACTATACCTCTTTAATTACTGAGTACAAAGGCTGAACCAAAACCAAAAAGGGAACACCGTTTTTATCAATAACTTACAATTGATCTTTACAGTATTAAAAGATTATTTAACAAGAAATAAAACTATTCATTTTGAATAAACCCTTCACAAAAGGCACCTTATTTAAAAGTGTCACCAAACATTTTAATTAAAGTATATCATTTTCATGACTGCTGGCAACTATTGAAACACAAAAAAAAGAATCTGTCCCCTCGGTATCAATAACAAACATGTTATTAATGATCAACAGGTGGGCTGTTGTTGAGAAAATGATCTCACTATTGCAGTAAAAAGGGGTCATATGTGTTCTGAAATGATTGTTCAGGTAACAATTTAAGTCTCAAACAGAATTAGGCTCATCACTGCTTCAGTGCCTGTGGGATAGGTGATAATTATGCCAGCAGTCGCCAAGTGACACACATGCTGCAATTACACAAATGTGAGGACTAAATAATGCAAAAAAAAAAAACAAAAAAACATACATTTGTAGTCTAGCTCTGCACTGGTGTCAGGTGCTTTATTAGTGCACAGTGCACAGTTATGAATTCAAATACTATGAATATTCATTTGAAGAGAAAAATAATCACTACAAACACTGATTCTGAGGGATTAGCTGCGCTCCACCATGAATTATTTCCCACTGACAGCGAGCTGATCAAAGTAAAAAAACGTGATTATTGAGTCAAAAGGAATAGAATAATGTGCTCGCGGTTTAGGGCTGGCTGCTCGAGCCTTTATGGAGAATTTATTATCACTTCCAAAAAATCGTGCACATATTCTGAGAGATCTGAACTGTATTCATTAATGTAGCAACTTCTCAGATGACAACCCCTCATGCCACAGTTCTCACCTGGTAAATAGCAAATAGAAGATAAAAATGCCAACTACATGGTTTGCAACCTCGTGTATATGCATCTATAATCCTGAAAGAGCACTCAAAGGAAAGCCTGAAATGCTAGATATTTTTCTCCACACTATGACTTCAGAGAATCAATATGCTAACTCAGATAACCTAACTGAGATATGACCTTACACTACAGGAGATAAATGGGCCAAATGTGTGCCAGAAATGAGCTCTGCACAGTGGAAAACTGTTGTGCAAGTCTTCCCAATATTCAGCAATAAATTGCAGAAGGACAGCATGAAACCTAATTTTAAGTTTAGGTTTTTGTGTGAGAGAGACTCAGATTGCTGTGATTTAATCTCTTCTCTGCACAAGACGGTACAATGGAAATGCTGAGACAAGGATGAATGACCTAATCTCATTTTATTTTAAAAGGTTAGCCCTCTCTCCATCTCTCGGGCCCCTAGCCAGCTCCAGACCACCAGGTGTCCCATCTTCCCTTTCAAAGACAGGCTATGTGCCCTACTTCACAAGGCATTTATAAATGTCACAGTCATTAACAGTCAGAAATCTATCCTAACCTGCCTGCTTTGAGCCTAGCACACATGTTGTGATATTATTTTACAGGATATTACTACGACACACTCTTAATCCTCAATCCTCTAATTCATCTATAACAACCATTATTAGCCATCTTTACACAGCATAAGCTACAGCAAATCCAGCTTGGATAACATTGTAATTTGGCACTAGCAAGATTTACTTAGTGTTTTGGCAGGAGACCAGCTTAATAAACCTGTTTTTTTTTCCAAAGAATTCAATTTGGCTTTTTGCCACATGTGAGCACTGCCCGTAATTTATGGTGTCCTTCCCTCCAGCACATGTATGAACATAATCGGAATGTCTGGTGACACATTTCTGACCATGAATTAGTGGAATGATGCTGGTGTTTAATTCTGTGTTTCTGTGATGCAAGCACAAAAAAAGGCCACCAATCATTCTCTCTGAGTACTACAATCGCTATTAAACAACCTCTGCCACCAACACCGCCTCAAACTGCTCTACACTAAACCTATCAAATATAAATTGTTACGGTACTTTGCTTGAAAGGGTGGGGATATAATTTCATGCTAGACTAAGGTGTGATGTGACACTTTACTCTATTCTGGTCTTAGCCATGACAAACACAGACAGAAGTGACATATCCATTATGTCTGTGTGAGGTAGAGAAGTGACCTTTGAGAGTCATCCAGTTCTTGCACACAGATTAGAAACAGGAGCGCAAATTCCTTCTTTTATCAATCAAATGTCCTCAATGTTTATGAGGTCTCACTCACCTGACTAATTGGACAACGGGTTACGATGTAATGTGAAAAAAACAAAAAAAACAAAAACTTGTTGTTTTGGTGCATACACATATAACTCATGTTGCCTTAAATAACTCATTTTGCAGTGACTGTTTTCTAATTCAGAAACATGCTGTGGTCTAAATCACATTTTCTCCAGAGCAATGTGGCAGACAGATACAGACCAAATGTGCATGCCAGAGAGAAGAAAACCGATCAAAGTGAAACAGTCAAATCCCTGCATGATGGAGACGCTAACTCAAATGAATGTAATTGAGTCATTGCCCTGCCCTAAAAAGCAGTTTACCTTTTTTTTTCTATTTGCAGCCATCTTTCAGATTTGGCATTAAATTGTAAGTGTTTGTGGATCAATTAGATCCCTGTGAGGTTGAACGCAGTGCATGTTAAATGCGAATCCCAAGAACGATTTTTTGAGTGTGAATTTGGCTTGAGGTTTCATCACCAATTAAGGGAAAATCAGCCAACGCAGGGATTTGCTGCATTTAATCAGCTGACTTGAAGGGCTGGTTGTTTTGAGTCGCAGTGGCAAGGCCAAGAGGTAATTTGACTAGACACGCATAGGGCATGCTAATGACTGTCTGCGCTTCATTACCCCAGCCAGGGACTGCACTGTTGAAAAGAGTATTACCAAACAGATATTTCTATCGTCCAACCTTTTGTATGATTAAGACTCCCTCCTGCATCAACTTTCTCTTGAGTGTGGTGCATAATATTGTTTGCATATCTGAAGCCATGCAAATTTGATTCCCCAATTCAATTCCAAGAATGCCATTGCAATGTCATTACTACTGCCTTCCCACTTCATTTACCGAGGCCCGACTCGAAAGTGATATGTTGGAATGAGAGTCCCTGCTGCTGAAGAGATGGAGATAACAGGATGATTCATAGTCTTTCAAAAGAGGTCAAAGCTTCCTGTGCTTTTTACGACAGGAATTTGGGATTCCCTCGGTGCGCGCAGTAAAGGGCAGCAAGCCAAGCACCCCAGTTGGCATACAAAATTAGTTGTGGTGTGGAAAAGGAGCAAATACCTCACAACTCATTATTCTAAAGTCAAATTGCAAAAGCTAGTCCTTTTTTAAAGCATGAGAGGAATGAGTCTTATTTTACAAGGCACACAAATCCTAACATGTGATATTAAAAGATTAGTTTTATTGTCAGAAACCAGAAAAGTGCCTGNCGAGAGGAATGAGTCTTATTTTACAAGGCACACAAATCCTAACGTGATGTTAAAAGATTAGTTTTACTGTCAGAAACCAGAAAAGTGCCTGATAAACTGTGACTTTAAGAACTAATTTCAATGTTTATAATGAGGAGGACCATGGCCACATAAGGGAAATTGCATAGAGTAAGATGTAAGTTGTGCAGGAGGAATACAAAAATAGGATGTGCAAATTCACTTCTAATAAAAAAAGCAGATGTGAAGGTTAAATGCAAGCTTTTGCCTCCATCCTGCCTGTTTCTAATTACTGGGCGATAGCGTGAGAGAGCCAGGCTCCTGATTGCAGCTGCCTGGTGACAGCAGCAGAAACCAAATCTTCTCTGCTGTCTATTATAATGAAAGTGACCAGACCCTCAGGCACCCTGTCAGTATTTCTGTATGTACTATTGGGCTCCGTGACAGCTTCTAAGTTTAACCCACCCTTCCTGATGAATTAAACGCTGTCTTGATTTATAGATCATAACCAAAGATAGCCATCAGGGTGTATTGTCATGTTGACAATGTGTAAATGTGCAGGGGTTGCAGTCATGCACATCATGACACTTGTAATAAACAGACAAGATCGTTAATTAAAAGCCTATTTTAATGAGACTGTCAATGCCTGCTGGGTAAAAGCCTCCACTGCGATGTACAGCCTACCAGTTAAATGGCATTATCGTTGTTGACCAGTGTGTACTGTCAGATCGGTGTCTAACTCAGAAATTACTTGTTACTTTCTTCACCAGTTGTATGTGTTGTAGGCATGCAATGGTATTCGTTATTTTACTTAATCATTTGGTATGCCCTGTTCAGATAAATAAGCATTGATGACCCGCGATATTTCATATTTCATTTCATCATAAAACTTTAATCATCAAAAACTTGTTCCTCCTTGGGGGGTAGCTAGCAAGCCCAATGGAGTAAGATGCACTTTTGTGAGCTCCTGCAGAATCTCAACTACAAATATTATATGACATTTATGCTTGAAAATAAAAAGTAAATGTGGTAACTTTTTAAGTAACACTACCAGGCAAGACCACTCAAGAAAAAGTGGCACTGATGGCAGCAAATCTCCAAAAATACAACTATGAAGCCCAGTCTAACACAAGACCCCAAACTTCCTTGGCTAAAAGTCCACATAAATCCGGCCTGACTCCACCTGCACCTGGAGTAAGTACAGGCATGGACACCGCAACAAACAAAGCTGACATCCTCTCCTCATTGAGAAAAGAAATTTCGTTATCGTTCCGTTATTAGAAACGCGCTGGTGAAGGATTTTGAATTGCTGAAGAAATTATTGATGTGAAAACCGAGATATTTAACAACACAGCCGCTATCCGCACAGAAGTTGAGCAGGTGCAAGCTAATAAGAAGGCTGTTGAAGATGGATTATCAGTGTGATTAGATGAAGTTGTATCAGTGAAAACTACAGAATTGGACCTCAGGAAGCAAGTCAAAGATTTAAAAGGGAAGTGTGAGGATATGGAGGGCAGGATGAAGAGGGGAAACATTTGGATCTGAGGGGTCAGGGTCAAGCTCTTCCACAGAGGTTTCCAAACTCATCAAAGAGGTGCTACACCTGGACAGAGAGGTAGTAATCCAACACTCACACCATAGCTTGACACAGAGGAGACCCCGAGATAAGCTCCATATAATTATTGCGAAGCTACACAAGGGAGATGCCTTGGACATTCTGAGTAAAGCCAGAGACTGAGACAGCCAACTCAACTACAAGGGCAACCCGATCACTATATTCCCAGATGCTGTGAATGTTGCCAGAGCCAGAGCAACATTTACACTGGTTCAGGGGAAACCTGGGGTCTGCTACAGATTGCTGTATCCGGCCAGGCTCCACATCTCCAACAATGATGAGCGGGAATTTGCGGATGTTGCTAAGGCAATGGACTACATAAACACACATATGCTTCCTGCTGATGGACCGGAGAACTAAGCGACAGTATCCTTATGGAATTATGGCAATGTGATATGTATGAACTTGTGATCTATTAAGCCAGCTGTTGTTAATGAGATATTTACCATTTGCACATTGTGTGATGAATAAGGGAGAGATTATCAACAGCCTACTCAAAAGTACATGATGCTTGTCATTTTGCTAAAATACTTTACTGCAACATACAGTTACGTTGAGTTTCAGAGTTTAAGATGTCTTTATTTTATATGAGGTTCTGGGGCAGCTTGTTGTGCAAATCTAATGATTCAGTAGATTTGCATAATAGACTCAGGACTATAGTTTGGTTTCAGGCCAAACCAAAGCGAACTCTGTTCTCAAGGACTGTTCACACAGCTGCATATTTGAGATGAAGCCTGAAACTGTGCACCAAAGGACCAAGCAGACACTTAAGTTAGCCATGTTATTGGCTATTGTAATTCCTTGTCAAGCTCTGCTTGTGATGATCCCCTTGTTCCCCAAGGATCTAAGAGCAACAGTGGACTTTTCCATCCCTATAATCTTTCAGGATAAGAATCATCTGTTAAAGTTGAAATGTTACAAAACATATGTTGCTGTTTTCCCAGTAATTCTCAGGTATTTTTCATATAGCTTCCAGTCTCTAGTCCCCCCCCCTTTTTTTATTTGTTTACTTTATATTTTCTCACTCTCTCTTTTTTCCATTACATTTAGCCCTGCTTTTGCGTTATGGGCTCTCTTCAGGTAATAAGCTACAACACCTAAGGTCTCCATAGCCCAATCAAGAGAAAGGGAAAATTATTAATCAGTTAAAGAGAAACAGCTGCCAGATTGCATTCCTACAAGACACTCACCCTTCAGACAAAGAACACGAGAAATTATAGAAGTCCGGGCCAATAAAGCATTTTATTCATCACACTCATCCAGTCAGAAAAGAGGTGTATCTATTTTGATACAGACAGGTCATGAACCAAAATTCATAAAGATTCTGCAGGAGAAATTATAATGGTAAATGGATTGATTGATGGAGCAGAAGTCTGTCTTATGAATATAGCCTGCCCTAGCCTAGATTTATTCATACAATCTTCTCCATAATATTACAGCATAGTTCTGGTATTTTACTGTTGGGAGGAGATTTTAATTGCATCATGTCCCAACATTTGGATAGACAACCTGTGATTAACACTTGTATTTCTAGGATGAGCAATATGCTTAGGCATTTATCAACAGAAGCTGGTCTGGTGGACATTATAGAGAAACAAACACCCCAAGGGCAAAGACTTTTTTTCAAAACAGACATTCTTTATACTCAAGAATAAATCTAATTTTTACTCCAAAGGCAGAATCTTATAGAGTAGTTGACATCAAGATCCTCCCAATTACATTATCCAATCACACTCCTCTTGTATTGTCGTGGAACACTGGTAACAGGTCATCCACTAAACAATGGTGATTAAATGTGTTGCTCCTCAATGATAGAGAATTCATTACATTTATAAAAACTGAATTAAAAATTTATCTTGACACTAATACTTCACCTGAAATATCACCCCTTACTCTATGGGACTGCGCAAAGGTATATATCAGAAGTCGAATTATTTCCTTTACAAGCACCAGAAATAGGAAAAAAACAGCGAGAGCTGGAGGACAAAATCAGGCAGGCAATAAGCTTATTAAATAACCTGAAAGAGGCACGCAGAAACCTAAACAGCTTAATTAATGACAAAATAGAGAGTAATTTAAGGTTCACTAACCAAAAATACTATGATGAATAGGGCTAGCAGGTTACTAGCATTAAAACTTAAAAAACAACAATCATCAAACACAGTGCAGAAATTAAAGGAGAATAATTCAATTCTCACAAAGCCGGATGAAATATCAGTTCTTTGCAGAATTTTTCAAGATTTTGTACAAAAATACAGACACTTGTACACACTTAGCACATTTTTAAAAGCCATCAAATTAAAACAGCTACCTGAATCTTTGGCAAGAGAATTGGACGAGCCAATCAAAAACCTGGAAATATGTCAGGTAATTTCCGCACTGAAAAATAACAAAAGCCCTGGCCCAGATGGGTATAGTAACCAATTTTATTTTTCATATTTGGTTTATGTTCTGGGTCATTTCTTCTTCCACTAGGTTTTGAGTCTGCACCTGACTTCCCTCCGATTGAAGGGGTGGTTTTAAGGGATGATGAGCACTTCCCCTCGCTCTTGAAAGCAATGGGACACACTAACCCTACACGTGAACACGCAAAACCAAGTGCTAGGGGCAAAAATGAGTGGAAGTGGTTGAAATGGGACAGGGCCTTAGAATTTCTACTGCTACTTCTCGTCACGCTCTCCGTTGCCCTCAGAGTTTTTCCAATATAAGAATAGGCTACGACTACTTTATTCCTCCCTGCTGTTCTGTATAAACGTCCTGTCACTGAACAGTTTCTCCATCAGTAAGTGACTACAGGACAACATTGATAGCGTGGTTGAGTGAGGTTGAGTGAATAGAGAGGGAGAGCGCTACGGGTGAGTAAAATCAATAACGCGTTATTAAAGCTGGATGTGGCATGTTATATTACTGTAAGTGCAATAAAATATACCGAGTAAAAAATCAGTAAGAATGCTTTAATTTAATGGAAATAAGAATCTAACTGATATTAATTTAAATAAAACTTTTCTTCCTTGTCCTGGTCAAAAGGAATGGGCAGAAATTTTAAAAATGGTTTGATATTCTTTTCAGAATTAGGATAATATCATATCTGACAAATAGAAACAAAAAATAAGACATTTTCTCGTACTCAGACTGGATGTTGTCATCAAGGCAAGAGCAATTAAGATAATTTTGTTCTGTATTTACTTTTCATATTTATAAAAAGCTAACTCAAAAACCAAATGCAGTTTAGTTTTTATGTTGCAAATCTTAGCACATGTTGGCAAATTGCTATTTATTTAAATTATAATCTATTCAGAAAGGTTCTTTGGCCTAAATTGTCTTTTCTTTTTTCTTTTAGGGACGTATATGAAAATGATTTTACTACACTGTTCAGAAATTTGCAAATTAATCTCAAACATCAATGTGAAAAGAAATATGATAAAATCGTGATTGTGATTTTATTATTAAAAAAAATCATGATATGATATTTTTGGCATATCGCCCACAATTTTGGGAGAAAAAAAAATAGCACAACATACAATTTAGCAGCTGTACAATGGCGAAACAAAAATACTTTTACAGTGTTACAGCACAATGTCTCTCAATGTCTGCAGAGCAGTGTTCTTGACATGAATGATACAAAACTGCTAGGGGATGACAGATGCAAATCGACAGCTTGCAGATACAGAAATTAAAGTGTAGCATTATAATGTATCTTGTTAGACAAACTGGGTGCCGGGTTCATGCCTTGCAAAGTTTTTCAATAGATGGTAATCAGTGTGTAACTCCTCAAACTGCCATCACAGGAAAGTCTGCCAGTGTGCTGTAACATCACATTTATTAATTAAGTAAAGCTGCAAGTAAAGGTTTAGTTTAGTTGGAAGTAGTGGATGCCTGTGTTCCATAGGGAATCTCTACTTTAACTCTAAATTGTTTCTTGAAATACAATTTAAACATCAAAGGCAGTATTATTATAGTCCCACAATACCAGACAGTAAAAGATCTCCACCTGCTTAAGTCTATGGATTTCTAAATGAAAAGTATTTGATTGAACAGTAGAAAGAACAGCTTCTAACAAACCTACCACCCTTACGTTTTGTCAGGGACACACTTTACCAGACATGAAATGCCCCCTCCCATTCTCCTCAATAGTAAAGTGCATGTCACCAACCCAATATGAAGGGCCACCCTAAACACTTTAGATTGCTTTTTTTTTAACTCTCTAATTGTTTCCACACATTTTTTTATGAAGAAACCTAAAACATTATCCTCAGTCTCTATGAGCAATGTGTTTACAGACTTACCTGTGAGTCTAGCATTATAATGGGGATTTTTAAACAACTGTTTCCTTTCTTCTATGGCTCATTTCTTCTGATTATGTTGGCACCCACCTTCTATTGATGAAAACATTTAAATTGTAGCAAGATGCTTCAGCCCATATAAAAATACTTCAATGCAACATCACACTTGGCAATTAAATGTGAATAGCTATGGACATATTGTAAAAGTAGATGAAGTGGCAAATATTCACAACACAATAACAGAGAAAACAAATCTAATCTAGCATTTAAAAGCAAAGGCATGTAACTGAGCATGAACTCCACTCAAGCTTGAAATGTTCTTTAAAATTCATTTCCCTTCCTGCTTAATTCATTCCTCCTCAGTATAATCCAGTTTATGAAGAATAAAAGACAAGATAGATTAAGTTCAACATGTAGCTGAAACCTAACAGATAATCATTCAAACATTTACATCTATGGAGCACTTCTAATCCAATCCACCAGATAACAGAGTCTTTGGGACACTGCAACATGCAAATTCGTCACAAAAGAGGTCAGAGATAAGCACCAAACCTGCCCTGAAGCAGCTAAATATTGAGTCACTCTGCCAATATCCCATTAAATGTTACCTTTTATCAATAAACACCCTGCCCCTGCAATTATCACTAGTTTGGAGCTCACGAACAGAGATGCATATAAACAGAAAAGCATCCAGTGACAGTAAACAAGACTCACTTATTGGACAGATGGCTGGTCTACTCATATTCAGACAAGTTAAAGATGCACTGAACAATATGTGCAACATCAACAATTAATCTAATAACTTGGGTTCTTTTGAAAAACTTTCAAGTATGTTGACAATACTGAGAATCTATGCTCAACTTTGCATCTCTGCGCAGCTGTCAACAGTTTCAAGCATACTGTTTTAGTTTCTGGACAGAGATGATCTAAATAATGTCGCCTCATGTTAAACCATTTGCAGCGACTCCCAGCAGGCGCTCAGACCAGCTGACTATATGCTTTCTGTCCTCAGCATAATGTCAGTGTATTTTTGTGTTCTAAACAAAGGCTGACAAAAAGCAGGGCTATTCTTGCGAATACTGGACTTGAACTCTACATGTGTCCAAACACCAAAGTGATATTCATGTTGCACTGTCTGCTGCTCGGTAAAGTTTGGGGCTTGCTTATACAATTCTTGTAAAAGTTATCTTAACATTAATTGTTCCTCACTAAGATCCACGGAGTAGGCTACATCCCCAAGGCCTAACAATGCTTCAAATGTGTCTTCTTCATAAAATATATAAAAAG
>JANJYP010177626.1:0-13856 GCA_024605115.1 Rastrelliger brachysoma
TATATATATATATATATATATATATATATATACTGTATGTACACAAAGTCAATTGCAGTACTTCCCTTTAAGTTCTACATGTACACCCCTCAAATTGTTAACCAACTCTCCACAGTCACTGAATGAACACCATAACTACACCTGTTCCAAACCATATTCACAACAGAAAGAAACCTTATTGTAGCGTTGATGCCCAAAGACGACAGGCAACAACATATTTTCCAGGCAGGAAAAATATGCCAGCTATTGGTGACATGAGGTTGCAGTTTGAGCCTAGAAAAAGAGGGTCTAAGAATTACATACAGAATTCACAAAATCCTATTGATCATGCAAGTGTTCGGGGCGGAAAACGCACTGTTTGCGCAGCTCCATGAGCCTGGCAGTGAGCCCTGCGATCTCACTAATGGAGCGCAGGATGTCATCCCGCTCTTTGGGGTCTTCACATAGATCTGCAATGCGTTTGGCTTCTGCTAGTAACGCTCTGATGTTCTCCTCACCCTCAGGACCACCATTAGGATCAGCTAACCAAGCCTAAGGAAAGTACAAAAACACCACAAAGCTAAGATAACAACCTGCAAAGAATACTAAAGGTTAAAGGTCAACATACAGTTTCTATGTTAGCATGAATCCATCCATATCTATATTATAACTTAAATTATAAAGTTGAGTTTAAATTCTTCACTTAAAATTACAACACAGAGAACAAGAGAGGCAGACATTGGGCTGAGACAAGGTATCATTCACCAGAGAGAGGGTTAACATGGATTACTGTATTGTTGTGTCTTTTATCTGACCTGTGCAGCATCCAGCCTTCTAGCAATGGCTTGCTTGGAATTGATTAGAGCCTCCAGTTTGCGAGCAGCACTGTCCACTTTGCCAAATAACAAATCTAAGCCCTGTGAGCACTGGCCTGCACGCTGCACACACCCTGGGGTCGGACCCTGGCCTCTGTCAAAAATGACAAACAAACACAGCTGACACATGGTGGCAAATCACTTTACATGAACATGGGGAAGTAAACTAAAATGTTCTGAAACAATCACACTACCTGACTCGAAGATCTGCAATCTGATCCGTCATTTGTCCAAGAGCCTTAGCGGTTGCCAGTATATCCTTCCTCTCCTTACCAGCACACAGCTCACCCACCTTACCAGCCTCATCTAGTATTACACGCAGTGCAACTTCACCAGGGTCTCCTAGGGGCAAATAACAGGATGAGATTGTGGAATAACATCATAAGAGCTGATTGACAGAGAAAAAAAAGAAAACACAGTAACCTGGTTGTGCGTGGGGGTCTCTGAGCCAGCTTTTAGCTTGTGCCATTTTTGACTCAATCAAAGCCAGAGATCTCTTCAAAGCTTCCATATCCTGAAGAGAGAAAACAAAGCATCGGGAATGGCTTTGTCAAACAAAAGTGGGCTTTAAAAAAGAGGGTACATTACATTACACATATAGTTTTCAGTAATAAGTTTAGTAGTTTTTTTTAATGTCTTTTTATTGAAAAATTCAATTTAATACACATTTCACATATGCATTCAGAAAGCATTTTCATAACACATCTAACCCTATCACAAACACATCTCACTCTACAATTGCTAAACAGTGCCACCCAGTTGTTGTGACTGATTGTGGTTTTATTGATAACGTATCTGGGTGCTAATTTGCGAGCCCACAAGAGCGTGCAAGAAAGCATAAAGTTGATGTTAACTTGGTACTTTTTTTCTCCCTAAAAACAAATTGCATACCTTTAATACCAGTCATATCACTGAAGGCAAAGGATCATTTGGATTTAGTTATTATCAATTTCTTTTTGATTTACTAACATTATAGCTACAAGCCAGGGGACTGTTCATAGGACCTTACTTTTATATATGTATGATATATATGCAAAGTGTTTCATTTAATCCTGGAATCTCAACCTGGTAAGTCAAGTGTTATGTATACGTGTTACTGATTTGACTAATGCATTACTTTTATCCACAAATACAGTAATTCTTAACAACACAGGCTTTTATGCTGTGTTGTTGAAGAAAAAATTCCCCACTATGAGTATGATGGATTTCTTAAAACTAGGTCACTGAGTAGAAATGTGCAATACTGGGTGATGCAAATGCATCACTCAGCAGAGTTGCTGGCAAATGGGTGGGGTGCTCTGATTGCAGGCAACATGGAGAGAAGTTAAACATTGGTCATTTGTATATACTACCCACATCACAATCATGGAGGCTGGTTGAACACTCTCTCTTTAAGTGGAACCAATAACCACTTGAAAATTCTGGTCAACCCAACCAAATGACTCATGTGTGTGCTTTAGTAGTAATTAATGATGATAAAAGGGAAAATAAGGCATTACCTTGCAACTAAAATGCCACATCTGTTTACACCAAGTTGAAAAAAAAGCTCAAATGGGAATGCAACGCTTAAATGGAACCGTTCAATACAGTCCATCAATAATAAATGTGTCTGGACATCAACCAGCTTATTTCTATAATTCATGACCTGAGAGGAGGACTGTCCTTGTTTGCCAGCAGTTCTCCCACACGCTGACAGGGAGCGCTTATCACAGCTTACACACACGGGTATGCAGTATGTCCACAGCAAACACACGCAGACACACAAATACAAAGACAGATCATTGTCTGAGCTCATTGTGTGCAGAGAAACATGCAGGGTAACAAGTTAGACGATGGAAACAGATATTAACTTTACCAGTAAATTATCTCGTGGCACAGTCTCGCAATGACGAGAAATATTTCCAAGAGAGTTTATTCTGCCCAAAGCAACATCTTAATGTGCTATTGACAGCTTTCACTCGGTACACATAAGCAACAAGAAAAAGAAAATACCCTGATTGAAAAAGCAGTTATTGTTAAAAAAAACATATATAAATTATTAAGCTGACACTTAAATGGCTCTCATTTGTTTTAAGCCATTTCACTGAAATGGACATCTTTAGACAAACGGATGCACATGTAACAATAAAGTGATGAAGTACTTTGTGCAATACATCTTCACATCAGCTAACAATGGCACACTTACTGTTAAATAAAGCATGACAGTTTACAGTATACATATATTAGCATGGAGACAGATTCCCATCCCTCTCTCTCTCTCACATACACACTTTGCATGCTGGAAACTGCAGAGGGGGAGAGAAACAGGCTTACCTTCTACAGGGAGGAAAAGAATGAAGGAGGAAGGTAAAGAAAGAAAAGAAAAAGAAAAACCAGGAGTTATACTAGCGAGCAAAAAGAAAAGTGGACACAGAAAGTAAAGAGTGAAATCTTGGAGAGTATTTGAATTTTGAGGATCAGAGTGGATCAGGGTGTAAAATGAAGTAAAAAGAACTTCTGTGTACAACACAGGTTGTACCTTATTAGCCCAGGCATCTTCGTCCCATGTGGTGAGCTGTAAGACTCTTATGATCTCGTTGATTTCAGCACTCATCTTTTCAAAAGTAAACTTTCTGTTCCTCTCAGCCTCTTCTACACCAGCACCTCGACTGCTCTTGGTTGCGACAAAAATCTTTATAGCTATGACAGAAACAAGAAAGTCAAACAGAAATACACATTTATGACAAATATACAAGACTGTTCATTAAAGCAGTTCAGTCATCATTATTTATTTGGTACTCCCATTGGTCATGCTATCGATATACTATATGGTGTGGTAATAAAATTAATGAACTCAAAAAACACATAGACTGAACCAAATTTTACCATATTTGGTTAACGCGACCCAGTTTTAATAAATGCCACTGCTAAATGATTATCTATGTTTATCATCTAGCCATGAACTTTTCTGTCTGTTGTACAGTAGTTAACTGTTAGTTTGAATTTGCACATGAGATTTGTTTACAATAAGAAAAATATAGAAAAGTATTGGCCGTATCCTTTTACATGAAAATATAGATTACAGGCTATATGTTGCAAAATGAGTCGTGATCTTGAAAAAACCAACTTTTAGTGCAATTTATTTAGATATTGCAACCGCACAGGGCTATTGCCATCAGAGTGTAGTCCTTGTTAGTGGTGTACAGTACAAGAAACTACAGCTTGTGGGTGGTGCAGCTAATGACCGTAATTATAAGTGTTGCTATAGCAACTGTTGGATGCTTAGTGAACTGCTCTTTCCCGCTTCTGTCATTTGCCCACACACCTGATATAAGAACAGGAAGCAGCTCTTTTACAGTGTTCATGGAGTTGATGAGCATCTGTCGATGCTCTTGGTGTGTCAGCTCCTGCTGCCTTTCCTCAATCATCTTTGACATTTTGGTCATCCCTTATGAAAGAGAGAGAGGAGAAAGTGAGAGAGGAAGATAATTCATCGTCAAATTTAGAGGTCACCCATATCAAACTGCTCCACAAGTGGGCAACGGTTGTGACCTTGGGTTTGGCATTCACAACAAACACTTGAACAATCAGAGACCTCCTATAGTGCGTTCACCAGCTGAGTAGTTCCAACACATGCAAACAGATCACAACGTCACGAATGACTGATCTCATACAATGACAGCATCAATCAAGTGTGAAAAAAACCTTGGCATCAGATTTCCCCTAGCTCATTATGCCACAGAGCACTGACAACACAATTGACCTTTTAGCTCTCATGATAAATAGCCTGTTTACAGTATTGTTTTCCTGCCTGACTGATCTTTAATCACAACATCTTAGTGTCAGGGGAGCAGTTCTGGTTTTTCATTGCACCTTTAACTAAAATAATTTGCAACACTTACTGACATTTGATGGCATTTGTGTTAACTTTTTATTTTGTCTGTATTATTAAGCTAGACATTATGGTCAGTAAAGTTTATTGGAGCAGAGCTTAATCTGAAATATGAAATGTCTTACTTTCTAAAAATGCCCACAACCATGATGCAGTTAGATTAAGGTGGAAAATAGGCATATGTTACAATTAAATGAATACACCTTAAATTTGATTGAACTAAATAGGGTTCCTGTATGTATTATAGATTTATTTATGACTGGCTCAGATAATGTCTAAACACTGGATTAAAACAGACTTGTACTCTGATATATAGTATATGAATACTGCAAGCAGCTACATGCACATTTTTAAACATTTATATGAAAATAGCTAAAACATGTAGTTCTAAATAGATTCTCAACTGGGGCTTTTATTGAGGAGTAGGGGCCTTGGGACTCTCCCTTTTTAAGCACACAGTATATGACTTCACCCCTGAACTTTACAGCACAACATGCTTTTAGTGGTGCAGTTACAGATCAGAAACCATTCCTGCTGACCTGGTCCCAGGTTCTTGGTGTAGGTGATGAGGTCCTCCATGGTTTCTACCACTTCAGCTACCGCCAGATACTCTAGGATACCTTTACACACACGGATAATCTTACGCACCTAAAAAAAAACATCAACAAAGACATAATCACAGGGAGGTGAAATACTGGCATAAAACACAGACTAATAATGATTAGAGACAATCATCTGTGAAAGCACAACTCTTTAAATGTGAATCTTTTTAAGACTGCTTGAAGATACCCTGATATACCCTATTCACTCAGGATGTGTGTTTGTGTGTGTGTGTGGTCTTGTGATGTGTGTCTTGTGACTGAGTAGTTGCTCTTTCAAAAATGAGGCTAGTGATGAGACATGGTGAGCATTATCACGTGCACAATGTGATCCCACTTACGGAGTTGCCATCAAACATCCAGGGCACCCAACACGCAAGCTCATACATACCATCACCTCACACATACAGACACACGCACGCACGCATGCACACACACATTCACGTACGCGTACACACACACACACACACACACACACACACACACACACACACACACANAAGTCATTTGATCCCAGTGATTAGATCTGGCTGCATCTGAGACTCAATTACAGACTTGCTTTAAGCTGGGTTTCTCCTTCCTCTGTGCAGCTATATAAAGCTTGATTTCTCTGAAAGATATTGCACCTCTGAAACAAGAGTGACTCTGATCCTGACATACTGTGATAAACAAACACAGACACACACCTCCGCCTCATCAAAAGTAAGGAGCAGGTCCGATGTTCCAGACAATATTCCTCTGGATCCATCGATCAAGTAATCTCGTGCAGGGACAGAGTATGGATCTGCCTTCAGCATCTGAGCTGCCTGGACAAGTTTAGAAGATGAATTCTCCACCCTGAAAAACATACAGCTGGCTTAGAACATAAAACCTACAGTAGCACATACATTGAATTGACTACTAACAGGAATTTATCACCTTTGTGTGTGTGTGTGTGTGTGTGTGTGTGTGTGTGTGTGTGTGTGTGTGTGTGTGTGTGTGTGTGTGTGTGTGTGTGTGTGTGTGTGTGTGTGTGTGTGTGTGTGTGTGTGTGTGTACATAAACTGTATGGTGTCACAGTTTACAAGGTGTTCTGTCAAGGTGATGTTGTGTATTAGAGTTTAACAGATTTTCACAATGAAGTGAAGTTATTGACTTTTAGTTAAATCAGAGGTTTAGAGTTTGTCCTGGTTGAAGTGTCGTAAACTTCAATTCATTTGTAATATGCAGATTTTCAGTTTAACAGTGATGAGATGGTGCTTTAATGTTCTAACTAAGATTAACTACTGCTTACAGATCGATGATCAGCTGAGCTTGAAGGAGGTGATGGATTTTAAGCTTGAATAAAGCCAAGTCCCTACTCTTTCTGACCCCCATTAGTCAGAGTATCGATGGCTGCTGGTTCATCTATTTTTAGGCGGGTTCACATTCCCACATGCCCCCTCCTAAGCCCTGTGAGTGAGATTTATGGTGTGCTGCCCCATGTATGTATGAGCCAGCTTAACTGAGCAGTGTGTGGATTTGCTTGAGATCTACACACTGTCTGGACTCTTTTCTTAAAAGTAAAATTTGATGTTGAAAAGCAAGTAACAACAGAAAAAGAAATCAGGGAAGGAACAAGCATCTAAAATACGATATTTACCTCAAGAATGCCTGAACATACACACTAATGCACCACATATATACACGAGTAAACACAGGCTGATGTCTGAGTCGCTGGACTGCTGATTAGCAGCTCTCAGCCAGCACCCAGACTTCATGTCAGCCTTTTGGATGCAAGCTGGAAAACAACAAACAGTCTCTCAGCAGTCTGGATGCTGAAGCTGGGCAGTCACCCACGTTTGGCCTCTGACAGCAAAGTGGAAGCCTCAGAAGTGGCTCTTTGTTGCAGCTGGGAATGCAGCCACGTTTCCTAACATTAAATTGCCTGGAATCCTCTTTTTAACAAGTTCTTTGTCTGTTGAGATGAAGTGGATTATTTCTATCGTTTTGTGAATGTGCATTTTTTTGAGTGAAAGTGGGTGAAGAAAAAAAGTGAGACAGAAAGCGAGAGAGAGGGAGAGAGAGAGAGAGAGAGAGAGAGAGAGAGAGAGAGAGAGAGAGAGAGAGAGAGAGANGACTCACTTGATGAAGGCAGGAGGCATGTCTCTCTTCATTAACTGGTCCTCTGTGGTTTGAACAGTTTCCTTCCCAACCTACAGACACAGACAGACAGACACGCACACACACACACACACACACACACACACACACACACACACACACACACANATAGGCCAATCATTCTATTATCATTAACTGCAGCAAGACAGGAAATTATTATAAAGTATTGGTGGCAATTCAAGTGAGCTCTATTAATAGTATGAAGGGTGAACGGGTGTGTATCAATTCACACCTATTTCAACCATGCGTGCATGTCATATCTTTCAAGCTTCGAGGGAAAGCAGCTCGATGCACGCTCAGCTCGGGTTATTCTACATGAGGGCAGGTCAGGGGAAAGGCGTTTATGCTGCTCTAATTTGACCCAACAGAGTCCATTGAGACCAGAGTCCCACATGTGATCAACAGTTGGAGGTCTGTAGTGTTGATTCATCAGTAAAGCTTCAACAATGCAGAAAGTGATTGGTAAGAGTGTAATGTCTTTTCACGAGTCAGGCCTGTCAAAGTTAAATGTATAGACTTAGCAAATTGAACTTGACAGTCAAGAGTGTGTGCATTGATTTTTCTCTTAAGAGTTGCTTGATTATTTCCTCCAGGTACGCCATACAAACTGCTTTCTTCCTAGGTCAGAATTAAACAAACAAACAAAAAAAAGATTCAGATCATCAAATTTATTTCAGTGCATTAAGAACCTTCATTGAACTTCTCTGTAAACTTCAGTTGCTCGTAACAAAACTAAAAAACATATTACAGCCAAACACCAAACATTAGATAAAACAGAGAATTTCACAATAATCAATTTGAAATACAAAACCCTCTTGTCTCTACAACTCTATTTACTTAGACTTTACTATTCTCCTCTTATATAATCTACTATTAGATTTTAGGAACAGAAAAGACACAATACTGTATAAACCCAAGGGACATTCTGGACAGCAAAACATGTAAGTAGTTATACTAATTTCATTGTCAACAGTGTGTAGTTGTTTCAATATAGACTGACAAATTGAAATGTACAAATATGGACATAATAACATATAGTGACTTTGATTAAATTCAATGAAAACTGATGAGAATATACATAACTTCACATACACAAACACATAATTTACACATAAATTCTCATTTCTTTTCATTTAATTTAATCAAAGTCACTACATGTTATTTCAACACAAACATCTAAACACACACAGCTACACAGCTGGGTGACATTGCTCACTTCTCTTGCAGATGTTAATATCACCATAGTGATGCAGCTGGTTGGCTGAAAAAACACACATGGCTCTGGAAACCAGGCTCTCACACATGCGCGCGCACACGCACGCACGCACACACTCACACACACACACAAGACATCTTACAGTACACACAAACACAAGAGAATAATAACCCACACACATGCACTTGAGATGCAATTACAGTGTGATGATGGCATTAATCTCTTGCCACTGCGTTGGTGAAAGTCTGTTAATAGACTTTCTGACTCCAGAGATTCAGGAAGCAGTCATGACAGAGATCAAACAGATTCAACTAAAAAATACTGACATCCAATCATCCAAACCTCTTCACATGTGATTTATTTATACGATTTTGCACACCAAAAGACATCCCATTTCAGCCAATGTAACTGTACTAATACATCAATAGTTTATATAATTATCAATGAATTACATGTAGTACATGTTGGCCTTTGGAATTTCATTTTTTGTGCAACTACAGAAATTAAATAATTTTAAAGGGTCCAGTCAAGCTTCACTTTTGAGGTAGAACTTGAACTACATGTTCAAAACCCTTAATATGTGATTCTGTATCAAAGCACAACAAAGACATGCTCCACTTACAATAACAGAGGTAACATGCAGAGAATAAACTTTTACCCTTCTACCATGACCCTATTTCTGTTGTTTCTACTGGTGAACAAAAAGTTGCCTTCTCCATCTTTTTTTAAGTTAGTGCTGATCTAAAGCTATATGATAATTTATCATTGTAAGCAACTGACAGTGCTGTAATTTATCACTGTGTGTGCTGTAACAAATAAATGCTGTCAAAATAAGGAAATATAATTACAATGTCAGAGGGATGCAATGCAGAGAGACTTCCGGCTCCAAAATGTAAGTAATGCAGCTTTACAAAAAAAGCGCAACCTGACAAAACCCTTTAGACAATCTCACGTTACATCAGAGGATTGATAAAAGAGCTGCATGAGCATCAGTGTTTCCTGTAAACAGCAACATTTGGCATTGATCATTCAATGCATAATTGATGTGCAGTTAAGTGGTTTGCTGGACACAGTGTGGTGTGTGTGTGTGGTTAGATAGCCTGAGAGGTGTGATAGCTCTAGTAGGAAATGGACAGATGCCAATCAAGTGAACACAAATCACCTGCTAAATCTGTAAAATTACACCAAAATACTGTTTTGGTTGGTTTTTAATATATTAATATTTATATTTAATATTATTAGAATCCCAAATTACCAAAACCTTAAGTTTCAAGCTATTTAAACTTAAGTATTCACAATCTATCTATTTATGTTATTTTATTTGTAAGGGACAAAGTGTTGTATTAAACATAACTGTGACCATTTAATGTACTAGAAGGTTACAATTAAAACATACATTAACAGAACATTAAATGTTATCTTATCATAACTTTAAAAACCTCCACTACAAGCTAAAATCACATCATTAATCACACAGATTAGGAATTGTGAATGTCCAGTATTCACGCTTTAGTTGCTTTTGGTTGAACTGCTGAAAGGAAATATGGCTTTTTAGTTGCTAAATACACCACTATGGTCACAGCTAGCTGCTAACTTTATCTGCCTGCATAACAGGTGGCACACAGTGGAGCAGAGCTTTTTTGGCTGAAAACAGCTGCCTGCGGCGACTGTGACTAACTCTGAGTAGAACAGCGAGAGTCAATAAAAACAATAAAGTTGCAGGCTGCAAAACCAAAACAATGAGTCAAAAGACACTAAAACAATGTGTAAAGCTGAGAGGAACCGGATTCTTCACTTTGTATGACTTCAACCAACCCACTATTTAAATATGCAAATAAAGACATAAATGCTAAAGTGATTAGAAAAATACAAGTCAACTAATGGATTTAGAAACAAATATTTTCAGCATTTGACCAAACAATAAAAAGTAAAAAAGTGGTAACGGTTTATTGATGTAGATTTAAGGTAGATTAAGATGCAAATGGGATGTGTGCACACATACACAGTTGGAAACCCATCCAGAGTCTGCCAGTGAACAAGAAGAGATGGCAGATCTCTGCCCTCAGCCTGTGAGACCAGGCTGAGGGCAGGTGTTGTGGGTTGTTTGTGTAGTGGGGTAGGGCGGGGCAGGGTGGACAAGAAGGGTAGGCAGAGTCTGGTCTGGAAACACCACAGTCACTTCCCCTCTCTTGTACAGTAAGGTGTTAGCAACTCACAGATAATGGTGATTCCTCCTCCTCTCTCCATCCCACAGTTTTAATAGACAGCATGAATAAGACAATATGAATATTTCTATTACAATTATCCTGGCCAAAATATTTACAAGTGACATTATTATGCCTATAACCATTAAATTATACTTAAACCTCTTAAAATGGCACTAAAATATATGAATCACTTTCACTCATTTTTTTAAGAAACAGGTATTTGTGTTATATCACAGATAGGACACATTTATTTTTAGTGAACAAGCAATCTATCTAGATAATAGAAATTCACCACAAATGAACTTATTAAATGGTGTATGGTCCTATACTACATCAACCCTTTCGCTCGTTACATCCTCGTCACATCACTCCCTCCATTCCTCCTACATTCTATCAGTGTGCTGTTACTTCACTCAACAGTAAATCTATTTATTCAATCCTCCCCACTCCCCCAGACATACTCAGGATCTATGTTGTCTCCTTCAGGAGCAGATACTTCATAAACACCACTAAGGCAGCTCCTTCATCAGCACAACTTCAGCAGGCTCACACATTCTACCAAACACACACACAACATCTTTCAGATCTTTAGTTGAATCAGCTGCAACCCACGCACAAACTGACAGATTGAGACTGACACCCTATGTATGTGTGCCTCTAAGTGTATAAAGTGACCTAATTTCTATGTACCCCCCACAGCCAGCCCACCCTGGATGGGGTTAGCAGTGTAATTGTATCAGTGTGCAGTGGGACGCTTGTGAGGATGTTGGCTGTATGTCTTGTAGTGTAGAAATGAATCATCTTTCTAAAATAAAGTGTATGCTCCGTGTATATTTGCGTGTTAGGTGACTTTAAGTGCAATTAACTTTGTCTGCCCAGCAACTATCACTACTGATTTTACAAGCAGTGTCCGTAAGCACCATTTGTGTTCTCTTTGAACACCTCCTTATCAACCACTTCACTCTGTCTCTGAACTCTCACTCATCTGGTAGTTATCAACAAACCTACTCATCATCTCCTTTTCAGTTGCATGATTGGACATTTGACTCTTAAAATATTTATCACACAATGTTCAATTACCAAAATTTCAAAAGTGAATACAATAAAAAGGGCCTTATAAGAGAGAGGAGTGAAAGTGAAAACTTAAAAAAAGTCTTCATCTTCATTTTGTACCACACCCACCAAAATGTCCTTTGTCTGACCCCTTCCACTGTCCTCAGCTCTTATCTATACTTGTAGCCTCGCATCTCCATCATCTTTGACCCAGCGATATGCCTGAGGGTACTGTTAGCTTCCTTCTGTTTGCTGTCTGGATGGATCAACTCGCAAGGATCAATGAGGGTGTGCAGATTAGGAGAGAGACGGAGGAGGTCTTCCTGGTAGCAATAGGATATCAAGGACTCACTGATTTTGGATGGTATTGTATGTAGTAGATATATTTCATTAAGACCCACCATGGTGTGTGAGTTCAAACTGAACGGCCCTTTTCATTAGCAGTTAATGAGATATTTATCTAAATGAATGTACGTGTCCTTGCACAGCTGATAGGATACCTTACTGACTACAAGTCCAAGACATCTGAAAGAAATAATTTGTAAAATAAACACTGAACAACTTTTTTTTGGAAATTATTTTTTGGAACTGGACCACCCATTCATATATTTTCCAAGTGACATCTGCGAATCAAATCAGAACTATCTGAATATATGAGATATATTGAGAAATGTGTGTGGGCTGTCCCTTTAACATTCATGACTATTAAGTGGGATTGAGTTTGCAGTCAAGTCTGTGCAGTGATATTTTATGTTGTGTCAAAACGAGTCAATGGCTTGATTTAACACTTAAGAGGACAGACGACTTTAAAAATAACATTGTCCAGTCACAGACATCAAGGAAAATGTTAATGATCCATCTTGTGTTCATTTCTCATTCTGCCATTCCCTCATTGACCTAAGTAATAAGTAATGAAATATCAAATCAAATATAAAATCAATATATATTTTGAGCTATAACACACACTGTGTAGTATTATAAAAGGATCTAGCCAGTTAGTTTTGTCAAATAAATAATGATTAATAAATAATGTTATCATCAATAATATTTAGAGCTAACAGACAGTTCAATTACCATAAGTCATACAAATATGATATTTTTGCAGAGGGAATCTGGCAGCACCAAGATTATGCACAGAAGCAAACTATACAAGATTTTGTATAAAAGATGGAAAATAACACAATAAAGCCAAAGTGATCTACAAAGAAGTAAATACAATATATATAAATCTTAACCAAACAGAGAAGACAGCTCCTACATGAGCCACAAAAACTCTCCATTAACACCACAAACTGACACCAGAGTAGCTTCTTGTCTCCTTTGTAGTCTCTACGATTGAAGTGTAAGTGAATGAATGAGAGTTTCTCTCTGTCTCCTGCTGAGTGAGTGAAGCCCAGTTGCCCCAGCATCAATAACAACGACCCTGATCAGCATTAATGATGTAGCCTGTATTGATTTTTCCAGTCAGTGCATATGCAGACATCAGTGTCAGACTGAACATCCTCCTCTCTGTACAAAATCACCATTTAGGCTCAAGATGTCAGAAAACTGCCCTGTCATCTTGACAGAGAAAACAGGGGAGGTGAAAATGACAGCAGGGGTCAAAGATTTTGGAAAAGAGAAAACAGAGAAGTGTGCAAGATAACTTGAAGAGGTGGGAGTCTGATGATCTTTCTTCTCTCTAGGGAGGTCGTCTCTCTCTCTCTGTGTGTGTATGTGTGTGTGTGTGTGTGTGTGTGTGTGTGTGTGAAGAGAGAAAGTGAAAGGGGGAGTGGGGGCAGGCATCCTGTTAATGCAATCAACAATCATTTCATCCGCCCCACAAACTCCATTGAGTTCAGCAGCCATCTGATTACCAATCGAGCCAAAGTTTGACATGTTGTGATGCTTTATGTAGCTACATGTGCTTGTGTG